>QNTS01001139.1:210993-224171 GCA_003317085.1 Hucho hucho | reverse complement strand
TGTAGATAGATCAGTTCCATGCAGGTGTAGGTAGATCAGTTCCATGCAGGTGTAGGTAGATCACTTCCATGCAGGTGTAGGTAGATCAGTTCCATGCAGGTGTAGGTAGATCAGTTCCATGCAGGTGTAGGTTGATCAGTTCCATGCAGGTGTAGGTAGATCAGTTCCATGCAGGTGTAGGTAGATCAGTTCCATGTAGATGTAGGTAGATCAGTTCCATGCAGGTGTGTGGTAGATGAGGGGAGGAGGGAGTGAGCAGTAAAAAGCATGTCACCGCCGTCTTGGTTTAACTCAGGCCTGCTATTAATGATGGCGATACTAAGCACGCACTCAAACCAGATCAGATGGGAGCGCTGTGTTTGGGTCGAGAAAAAAATATAAATCAAGTGTGTTTCCCTAATACGGTCAGACATGACCCTCTCCCTCCATGTTGCTCTCTGGTCTGCCTGGGTGGCCTGGCCCGGACAGAAAAGCATGCTTAACTTTAATACGATTACAATATGCTGACAATATTCCACCTACGTTTGTTTCATAAATTGTAGTCGAACAATTGTTAAATTGAATTATAGCATATAAAACGTAACAGATTTTCACACAGCTTTCTCAGCAAGGCTCTCTCACAGAACTTTGCGTGTGTGTGTGCGAGAGAGAGTGACACACATATACACACACACACACACACACACAGAGATGACTGCACTTGGTGCATATTTTCATCAAACACACACTGGCGGAACTACTTTTACACAGGTGTGCATACACAAAGTTGTCCCAGTGAAATTGAGCCAACGATGTGCCAGCCAGTGGCATGGCTGTTGGAACACCAACCTGTCTTGACATTCTATATCATGTTAGTCTGACAATGCTCAATGGTGAGCAGAGATGATCTGTGGTAAAGACACTGTTGAAATGCTCTGTGTGAACCTCACCAGCTAAGGTTCTGGAGGACAGCGGCAGTGCTGTCTGGCCTTAAAGCTAGAATACGCATTTGGTGAAACAGTGCCCCAGGGCCTTTGTTATTGTTTTGCTGATGAAAGGTGAGAGGAGAGGAGCGTCCAGCAGCTGTCTGTAAAAAACAATTACAGTAGATATTCTGCTGTTTTATCACGCATGCAGTGATGATCGAGGAAGTAACTTCTTTGTTGTTGTAATATCCCAAACGGACTTGGCTGTTTCACCAAATACGGGTTCGAGCTTTAAGCAGGGTTAATGGACGTCGGCCATGTGCAATAGATCGTCTGGAAAATAACAGGAATTGATGGCCGATGTTCTCTGGTCAGGAGTGATAGGATGGCCACCTGCAGCATACGGCCAACGTTCTATTGGTCGGTCTTGTCCTTCAGCGGCAGAGCTGGAGACAATGATGTCTCATCCTATAGGGAAAAATCACCCCAAAACAAATGGATAGCGTTGTCTTGCAGCTTTATGTAAATGTAACATTATGTCAGGGGTAAGCAGTGGCTAACAGGTTTGGAGGACTTTGCGAGGTAGAGAGGCATGGCTGGTACTGAAAGGCTGCTTTTGAAGCTGTTGGGGCTCGGAGCTCACGCACAGGGCTTAGCCCCACCATGCTAGGGAGGGAGGGGACGGAAGAACAACTTTCTCCCTCCTTTTTGACTCTGTAAGGCTGAGGCAGAGACCAAAGACTGAGGCAGAGACTGGTGTTTTATGACACTGTACTGACATTCTAAGGCTATTGGAACAGGTTTTGGTAACCTGACAGGGCTGACAAGTCATCACATGCATTATTGTTCTTTCAGGAAGGTTGATGTATACATCAAAGTGATTTTGTAGCTTGTTATAAAAGGCGGAATATTGTGTGTTTTTGTACGTCAGACCAGGTTCTGAAAGTTGGGTATGTAATATGTGTTGGTGTGTGTACATACCATACTGACTGTGTGTGTGTGTGTACTCTGGTGTGCAGTGGGCGGCAGGGTGAATCAGGAGCTGAAATACACACGTCTGAAGATGGGCGAGGAGGCCATGTTCAGTCCCCAGCTGATGATTCAGGCTCCGCGTCAGGAGGGCGCTAACGTGCTCACTGTGGAGGCGCTACAACAACACCTGGACTCAGCCATCAGGGCCAGCCAAGTGCACGTTTACCTCTTTAACAGGTGACACACACACTAACACACATGCACACTGTACTTACATGCACGCACACACACACACACACACACACCAGCTGAGTGCACGTTCACCGCTATAACAGGTGACACTCTCTCACACACGCACACACACACAGTCAAACAAATTATGTTTTAGAACTTTCAAAGCTGTTGTGCAAGTGATATATTGAATGCCTCCATTTCAGACAATGGAAATTGGAACATTTATGCTACAAATCAGGAGAAATGGATACCGAAGCTCATTTTGTGAACCAGGTAAGCATGAGTGAACTGAGTTTGTCTCTCTTTCTACACCCTGCCTCTCATTCAGAGGAATAGAATGTGATTAGTAGTTGTAGAGCGTCAGTGGTAACGTGGTGTCTGCTGTCTCCGATCAGATCGTTAAGAAGTTGTGATGTGATGTTACTATCATGTGATGTTACTATAATTTAATGTAACCATAATGTGATGTTACTATAATGTCATGTTCTACTGTACTGATTATAGCATCAGTGGTAACATGGTGTCTGCTGTCTCCGATCAGATCATTGAGAAGCTCCACCCCTGTCTCATCATCACTCCGCTGGACTGTTTCTGGGAGGGAGCCAAGCTCCAGTCTGGAATGGTCTACCTCCCGTGAGTACACATTATACACATCACACATTATAAACATCACACATTATACACATCACACATTATACACATCACACATTATACACATCACACATTATACACGACACATCAGACATTATACACGCCACATATTATACACATCACACATGATGCACATCACACATTATACACATCACATTATGCACATCACATCACATTATACACATCACACATTATACACACCAAACACATCACACATTATACACATCACACATTATACTCATCACACATTATACACATCACACATTATACACACCACACATTATACACATCATGCATTGTACACACCAGACATTATACACATCACACCACACATTATACACAGCACACATTATACACACCACACATTATACACAGCACATATTATACACATCACACATTATACACATTATTCACACCACACATTATACACAGCACACATTATATACATCACATATTATACACATGACATCACACACTATACACATCACACATTATACTCATCACACATTATACACATCACACATTATACACATCACACATTATACTCATCACACATTATACACATCACACATTATTCACATCACACATTATGCACATCACACATTATGCACACTGTACATTATACACATCACACATTATACACATCACACATTATACTCATCACACATTATACACATCACACATTATACACATCACACATTATACTCATCACACATTATACACATCACACATTATACACATCACACATTATGCACATCACACATTATACACATTGTACATTATACAAATCACACATTATACTCATCATACATTATACACATCATATCACACATTATATTCATGCATTATGCACATCACATCACGCATTATACACATCACACATTATACACACTGTACATTATACAGATCACACATTATAAACATCACACATTATAAACATCACACAGTATACACATCACACATTATACACACCAAACACATCACACATTATACACATCACACATTATACACACCAAACACATCATACATTATACACATCACACATTATACACTTAATTCATTATACACATCATACATTATACATAACTTACATTATACATATCATATCACACATTATACACATCACATCACACATTATACACACCACACATTATACACGTCACATCAGACATTATACACGCCACATATTATACACATCACACATGATACACATCATGCATTGTACACACCAGAAATTATACACATCACACCACACATTATACACAGCACACATTATACACACCACACATTATACACAGCACATATTATACACATCACACATTATACACATTATTCACACCACACATTATACACAGCACACGTTATACACATCACACATTATACACATCACATCACACACTATACACATCACACATTATACTCATCACACATCATACACATCACACATTATACACATCACACATTATACTCATCACACATTATACACATCACACATTATACACATCACACATTATACACATCACACATTATACACGACACATCAGACATTATACACGCCACATATTATACACATCACACATGATGCACATCACACATTATACACATCACACATTATACACATCACACATTATACTCATCACACATTATACACATCACACATTATGCACATCACACATTATACACACTGTACATTATACACATCACACATTATACACATCACACATTATACACATCACACATTATACTCATCACACATTATACACATCACACATTATACACATCACACATTATACTCATCACACATACACATCACACATTATACACATCACACATTATGCACATCACACATTATACACACTGTACATTATACAAATCACACATTATACTCAACATACATTATACACATCATATCACACATTATATTCATGCATATGCACATCACATCACACATTATACACATCACACATTATACACACTGTACATTATACAGATCACACATTATAAACATCACACATTATAAACATCACACATTATACATATCACACATTATACACACCAAACACATCATACATTATACACATCACACATTATACACTTAATTCATTATACACATCAAACATTATACACATCTTACATTATACATATCATATCACACATTATACACATCACATCACACATTATACACACCACACATTATACACACCACACATTATACACACTGTACATTATACACATCACACATTATACTCATCATACATTATACACATCATATCACACATTATATTCATGCATTATCCACATCACATCACACATTATACACATCACACGTTATACACATCATACATTATAAACGTCACATCACACATTATACACATCACACGTTATACACATCATACATTATAAACGTCACATCACATATTATATACGTAATACATTATACACAGCACACCACACGTTATACACACTACTCATTATACACATCATACATTATACACATGGCATAACACATTATACACATCATATATTATACACATTATACATCATACAGATCATATCGCACATTATACACATCACATCACACATTATACTAACCATGGGGTTATACACATCATACATTGTACACATCACGCATTGTGCACATCACACATTATACACATTATACACATCGTACATTATACACATTATACACATCACACCACACGTTATACACAACACATTATGCACATCATACATTATACGCATCGCATAGCACATCATACACATCATGTATTATACACGTTATACATTATACACATCATATCGCACATTATACTCATCACATACACATCACACATTAAACAAATCATGGGATTATACACATCATACATCGTACACATCACACATTGTGCACATAACACATTATACACATCATACATTATATACACCAAATATTATGCACATCACACCACACATTATATAAACCATACATTATACACATCACACATTATACACAGCACATCACACAATATTCAAATCACATATTATATACACATCGCATCCCACATTAAACACATCACACAATATGCACATCATACAGTCTACATATCACATCACACATTATTCACATCACACATTATACGCATCATGCATTATACACATCACACATTGTGCACATCACATATTATACACATCACATTATACACATCTAATCACACATTATACACACCACACAAACATCACACATTATACACATTGCACATTATACACATCACACATTATACACATCACACATTATACACAGCACACATTATACACATCACACATTATGCACATCACACATTATACACACTGTACATTATACACAGCACACATTATGCACATCACATCCCACATTAAACACATGACACATTATACACATGACACATTATGCACATCACACCACACATTATACACATCATATCACACATTATACACATCATACATTATACACATCACACATTATACATCATAAGTTTATACACATCATACATTATACACATCATAGGTTTATACACATCATACATTATACACATCACATATTATACACATCACAAATGATACACATCTAATCACACATTATACACACCACACATTATAAACATCACACATTGTACACATAACACATACACATCGCACATTATAAACATCACACATTATACACATCACATCACACATTATACACATCACACATTATACACATCACATCACACATTATACACATCACACATTATGCACATCACATCACACATGATACACAGCACACATTATACACATCACACATTATACACATCACACCACACATTATACACATCACACGTTATACACATCATACATTATACACATCACATATTATACACATCACAAATGATACACATCTAATCACACATTATACACACACCACACATTATAAACATCACACATTGTACACATAACACATACACATTGCACATTATAAACATCACACATTATACACATCATGCATTATACACATCACACATTGTGCACATCACATATTATACACATCACGTTATGCACATCTAATCAAACATTATACACACCACACAAACATCACACATTATTCACGTTGCACATTATACACATCACACATTATACACATCACACATTATACACAGCACACATTATGTACATTATACACATCATACATTATATACACCAAATATTATGCACATCACACCACACATTATATACACCACACGTTGTACACATCACACATTATACACAGCACATCACACAATATACAAATCACATATTATATACACCACACATTATACACATCATATCACACATTATACACATCACACATTATACACATCATATATTACACACATCACACATTATACACATCATATATTATACACATCACACATTATACACATCATATATTATACACATCACACATTATACACATCATAAGTTTATACACATCATACATTATACACATCACACATTATACACATCATAAGTTTATACACATCACATGTTATACACCTCACAAATGATACACATCTAATCACACATTATACACACCACACATTATTAACATCACACATTGTACACATAACACATACACATCGCACATTATAAACATCACACATTATTCACATCATACATTATACACATCACATCACACGTTATACACATCATACATTATACCATCACAAATTATACACATCACATCACAGATTATAAAATCACACATTATACACACAGCACATTATACACATCACACATTATACACATCACACATTATACACATCACACGTTATACACATCATACATTATACCATCACACATTATACACATCACATCACAGATTATAAAATCACACATTATACACACAGCACATTATACACATCACACATTATACACATCATACATTATACACATCACACATTATACACATCATGTTGCACATTATACACATCACACATTATACACATCATGTTGCACATTATACACATCATGTTGCACATTATACACATCACACATTATACACATCATACGTTTTTACACATCATGCATTATACACATCTAATCACACATTATACAATCATGGGATTATACACATCATACATCATACACATCACACATTGTGCACATCACACATTATACACATCACATCGTACATTATACACATCATACATTATACACATCATACATTATATACACCAAATATTATGCACATCACACCACACATTATATAAACCACACATTATACATAGCACATCACACAATATACAAATCACATATTATATACACCACACATTATACACGTCACATCCCACTTTAAACACATGAAACATTATACACATGGCACATGAGTATAACACATTATGCACATTATGCACATCATACATTCTACATATCACATCACACATTATTCACAGCACACATTATGCACAGCACACATTTTACATATCACATGACACAATATACACATCACACATTATACACACCAGACATTATACACATCACATCCCACATTAAACACATGAAACATTACACACATGGCACATGATGCACACCACACCACACATTATACACATCATATCACACATTATACACACCACACATTATAAACATCACACGTTGTACACATCATACATTATACCATCACACATTATACACGTCACACATTATACACATCACACGTTATACACATCATACATTATACCATCACACATTATACGCATCACACATTATACACATCACAGATGATAAAATCACACATTATAAACACAGCACATTATACACATCACACATTATACACATCACACATTATACACATCACACATCACACAATATACACATCACACAATATACATATCACACATTATACACATCACACATTATACACATCACACATTATACACATCACATCCCACATTAAACACATGACACATTATACACATTACACATTATGCACATCACATTACACATCATATCACACATTATACACATCACACATTATACACATCATAAGTTTATACACATCATGCATTATACACATCACACATTGTGCACATCACATATTATATACATCATGCATTGTACACATCTAATCACACATTATACACACCACCCATTATAAACATCACACATACACATCACACATTGTGCACATTACATATTATACACATCACATCATACATTGTACACATCATACCTTAAACACATCATACATTATACACAGCACACATTTTACACATCACATCATACATTGTACACAGCACATATTATACACAGCACACATTATACACATCACACATTATACACATCACATCACACATTATACATACCACACATTATACATAGCACACATTAAACACAACACACATTGTACACATCACACATTATACACATCACACATTATACACATCATACATTATACACATCACACATTATACACATCATAAGATAATACACATCATACGTTGTACACATCATACATTATACACACCACACATTATACACATCACATCATACATTATACACATCACACATTATACACATCGTACATTATACATATCACATCACACATTATACACATCGTACATTATACATATCACATGACATGTTATACACATACAGTATACACATCACACATTATACACATCATATGATAATACACATCATACATTGTACACATCATACATTATACACACCACGCAATGTCCACATCATACATTATATACATAGTACATTATACACATCATACATTCTACACATCACACATTATACACTATACACATCACATCACATCACACATTATACACACCACACATTATACACATCACATCATACATTATACACGTCACACATTATACACATCCCACGCTATTCACATCACATCACACATTATACAGACCACACGTTATACACATCACATCATACATTATACACATCACACGTTATACACATCACATCACACACCAAATCCCACACACAGCACACACATCACATCACTGCTCTGGAAACTACGACTAATTACTGCTACCTAGTGTCAGCTCATCTCATTGGCTGCCTGGTTGGATTTCCAAATGTTGCTCTCTGGAGTGTTGGCTTCTGGAGTGTTGGCTTCTGGATTGTTCGGTTCTGGAGTGTTGGGTTCTGCAATTTTGAGCATAATGTTGGAGATTGTGGAATTCTGTGATTTGGAGCTGTGTCTACCCACCACTCCTAGTGGCATATCACACCCTCTGCAGTGGACCAACTTTGACCCCAAGGAGTTCCTGACAGAGCTTCGGGCCCTGAAGGTCCAGGTAGACAGCTGGGAGGTGATGCTTGAGAAGGCTGACGTGGGACATGGCTACATGGACCGGCCCTGTCTCAACCCCCAAGACCCCGACTGTCCCCTCACTGCCCCCAACAAGAACACCACCAAGGTACACACACACACACACACACACATGATGCAGAAACGCACACACACATCCATGTATATGCTGTTTGTACACATGCATGCACACACCCATACAGACACAGACCCATTGACTATGTTGTTGTGCTGCAGCCCTTTGACTTGGCTCGCATCCTGACTGGCGGCTGCCATGGCCTCTCCAGGAAGTACATGCACTGGCAGGAAGAGCTGATTGTAGGGGGGACCACCAAGAACGGCACCGGACCACTACTCAGGTAAGAAAGAGAGAGGGCCTACAGCAGAGAGGGTCTACATCAGCACTTAGATCTTCTGCCCAGATTCTGTCAGACCTGGGCCCTGACAGTCAATCTCAGTAAGACAAAGATAATGGTGTTCCAAAATTCCATCTAGACACCGTTGCCCTAGAGCACACAAAAAACGATGCATACCTCGACCTAAACATCAGCGCCACAGGTCATTTTCACAAAGCTGTGAACGATCTGAGAGACAAGGCAAGAAGGGCCTTCTACGCTGTCAAATGGAACATAAAATTCGACATACCAATTAGGATCTGGCAAAAAAAATATTTTAATCAGTTATAGAACCCATTGCCCTTTATGGTTGTGAGGTCTGGGGTCCGCTCACCAACGAAGAATTCACAAACTGGGACAAACACCAAATTGAGACTGCATGCAGAATTCTGCAAAAAATATCCTCTGTGTACAATGTAAAACCCCAAGTAATGCATGCAGAACTGAATTAGGCTGATACCCGCTAATTATCAAAATCCAGAAAAGAGCCGTTAAATTCTACAACCCCCTAAAAGGAAGCGATTCCCAAACCTTCCATAACAAAGCCATCACCTACAGAGAAATGAACCTTGAGAAGAGCCCCCTAAGCAAACTGGTCCTGGGGCTCTGTTCACAAACAGACCTCACAGAGCCCCAGGATAGTAACACAATTAGACAACCAAATCATGAGAAAACAAAAATATAATGACTTTACACGTTGGAAAGAATTTACAAAAAAACTGAGGAAGTTCGAATGCTATTTGGCCCTAAACAGAGAGTACACAGTGGCAGACTACCTTACCACTGTGACTGACCCAAAATTAAGGAAAGCTTTGACTATGTACAGACTCAGTGAGCATAACCTTACTATTGAGAAAGGCTGCCGTATGCAGACCTTGCTCTCAAGGGAAGCCAGGCTATTTGCACACTGCCCACAAAATGAGGTAGAAACAGAGCTGCACTTTCTAACCTACTGCCAAATATGCGACCATATTAGAGACACATATTTCCCTCAGATTACACAGATCCACAAAGAATTCGAAAACAAATCCAATTTTGATAAACTACCATATCTATTGGGTGAAATACCACAGTGTGTAATCTCAGCAGCAAGATGTGTGAGCTGTTGCCACAAGAAAAGGGCAACCAGTGAAGAACAAACACCATTGTAAATACAACCTATATTTATGTTAATTTATTTGTTAATTTATTTTTACTTTAACTATTTGCAAATCATTACAACACTGTATATAGACATAATATGACATTTGAAACGTCTTTATTCTTTTGGAACTTTCGTGAGTAATGTTTACTGTACATTTTTTATTGTTTATTTAACTTTTGTTAATTATCTATTTCACTTGCTTTGGCAATATAAGCATTTCTCATACCAATAAAGCCCTTAAATTGAATTGAATTGAGAGAGAAAGAAAAGAGAAAGAGAGAGAGAGAAAGAGAGAGAGAGAAAGAAAGAGAGAGAGAAGAGAGAGAGCGAAAGAGAGAGAGAGTGAAAGAGAGAGAGAGAGCGAAAGAGAGAGGAGAGAGCGGGATAGTGAAAGAGAGAGGAGAGAGTGAGAGA
Organism: Hucho hucho; assembly: GCA_003317085.1. NCBI lineage: Eukaryota > Metazoa > Chordata > Actinopteri > Salmoniformes > Salmonidae > Hucho > Hucho hucho. Next base: position 212,141 of record QNTS01001139.1, on the reverse strand, counting down.
GAGAGGGAGAGTGAAAGAGAGAGGAGAGAGCGGGAGAGTGAAAGAGAGAGGAGAGAGAGGGAGAGTGAAAGAGAGAGGGGAGAAAGGGAGTGTGTGTATATACAGTGGATCTAGTGTCCAGGCAGCACAGCCAGAGTTGAGCAGGAACAGCTGGAGCTCTTAGATTTCAGTAGAATCTGCTAATGACTGCAAGATTTACAGCACTACACACACACACACACACACACACACACACACACACACACACACACACACACACACACACACACACACACACACACACACACACACACACACACACACATACAGCCTACCACTTAAAACACACAGTAACACTTAGTTGGCCAGGCTACATACTGTACATGTATACATAAACAAAGTGCACTCCAAGTAACATTAAGTGTGCATCCAAAATGGCACCCCATTCCCTATATAGTGCCCTATTGTCTCTGGTGAACGAGTGCACAATATAGGGAATGGAGTGCTATTTGGGACAAATCCTTAGTGTAGGTCAGAATGCACAGTAAGCACTTTCTGCCTGGCATGGTTTGGAGAGAACTGGACTATGGAGATTTGTTTGTGATTTAACAAATGCCCTGGAGATTATCTAATTAAAGTACAGTTTAAAGTAGGCAGGCACTAGTTCCCTTTAACTCTAAACGCACATACACACACACACACACACACACACACACACACACACACACACACACACACACACACACATACAAGTAAAAACACACTCACTCAGACTCACACAAATACGCGCACACATACACACACACACACCCACACACTTTGTGTTTCTTTGTTTTTGTGGTTGTATTTTTGCTTGGTTGGCAGGGACTGGCCATTAGGGATGTGGGTATGTTTATGTGCATTCGTGTGTGTGTGAGTCTAAGTGAGCGTGTGTATTTGTGTGTGTTCACATTAGTATGCGTGTGTTATTTAGCTGCTCAAGGGGATTTTTAGGCGGGCCGTGGCCATGGCGGGCATGGCATTTTCGCTGCTGCTTACAGGGCTGCCTACATCACCTTTACTAGCTGCTGCCACTTTTATTACCCACAAAGATTAAGGCTAATGTCAGCCCAGGATCTCTAACATAATAATAATGTCAGCCCAGGATCTCTAACATAATAATAATGTCA
>QNTS01001139.1:146013-191304 GCA_003317085.1 Hucho hucho | reverse complement strand
GAATCCCACCGTACCTTCTCCGCTATGCAATCTGGTTTCAGAGCTGGTCATGGGTGCACCTCAGCCACGCTCAAGGTCCTAAACGACATCATAACCGCCATCGATAAGAGACATTACTGTGCAGCCGTATTCATTGATCTGGCCAAGGCTTTCGACTCTGTCAATCACCACATCCTTATCGGCAGACTCGACAGCCTTGGTTTCTCAAATGATTGCCTCGCATGGTTCACCAACTACTTCTCCGATAGAGTTCAGTGTGTCAAATCAGAGGGCCTGTTGTCCGGGCCTCTGGCAGTCTCTATGGGAATGCCACAGGGTTCAATTCTTGGGCCGACTCTCTTCTCTCTATACATCAATGATGTTGCTCTTGCTGCTGGTGAGTCTCTGATCCACCTCTACGCAGACTACACCATTCTGTATACTTCTGGCCCTTCTTTGGACACTGTGTTAACTACCCTCCAGACGAGCTTCAATGCCATACAACTCTCCTTCCGTGGCCTCCAACTGCTCTTAAACGCAAGTAAAACTAAATGCATGCTCTTCAACCGATCGCTGCCCGCACCTGTCCGCCCGTCCAGCATCACTACTCTGGATGGTTCTGTCTTAGATTATGTGGACAACTACAAATATCTAGGTGTCTGGTTAGACTGTAAACTCTCCTTCCAGACTCACGTCAAACATCTCCAATCCAAAATTAAATCTAGAATTGGCTTCCTATTTCGCAACAAAGCATCCTTCACTCATGCTGCCAAACATAACCTCGTAAAACTGACCATCCTACCGATCCTTGACTTCGGTGATGTCATTTACAAAATAGCCTCCAACACTCTACTCAACAAATTGGATGCAGTCTATCACAGTGCCATCTGTTTTGTTACCAAAGCTCCTTATACTACCCACCACTGCGACCTGTATGCTCTCGTTAGCTGGCCCTCGCTTTACACTCGTCGCCATACCCACTGGCTCCAGGTCATCTACAAGTCCCTGCTAGTTAAAGCCCCACCTTATCTCAGCTTTAAGCACCAGCTGTCAGAGCAGTTCACAGACCCCTGCACCTGTATATAGCCCATCTGTAAATAGCCCAACCAACTACCTCATCCCCTACCGTATTTATTTATTTATCTTGTTCATTTGCACCCCAGTTTTTCTACATTGCACATTCATCTACTGCACATCTACCATTCCAGTGTTTAAATGCTATATTGTAATTACTTTGCCACCATGGCCTATTTATTGCCTTTACCTTCCTTATCCTACCTCATTTGCGCTCTTTGTATATAGATTTGTTTTTTCTACTCTATTATTGACTCTATGTTTGTTTTACTCCATGTGTAACTCTGTGTTGTTGTATGTGTCGAATTGCTTTGCGTTATCTTGGCCAGGTCGCAGTTGTAAATGAGAACTTGTTCTCAACTGGCCTACCTGGTTAAATAAAGGTGAAATAAAAAAAATGTCAAAGTGGAATTTTGTTTTTAGAATTTTTTACAAATATTTTTTTGGGGTGTTTAACATGATTTTTTAATTATTACCCCATCTCAGTACCCTACACATACAATGATCTGTAAGGTCACTCATTTGAGTAGTTAATTTCAAACACAGATTCAACCACAAAGACCACAGAGGTTTTCTAATGCCTCGCAACGAAGGGCACCTATTGGTAGATGGGTATAAATAAAAGCAGACACCAAATATCCCTTTGAGCATGTTGAAGTTATTAATTACACTTTGGATTGTTGTATCAATACACCAAGTCACTACAAAGATACAGGTGTCCTTCCTAACTCAGTTGCCGGAGTGGAAGGAAACCGCTCAGGGATTTCATACAAGACTAAAGAGATAAATATTCCCCCACTAAAGAGATAAAGATACCCCCCACTAAAGAGATACATATTCCCCCCACTAAAGAGATAAAGATACACCCCACTAAAGAGTTAAATATACCCCCACTAAAGAGATAAATATACCCCCCACTAAAGAGATAAATATACCCCCACTAAAGAGATAAAGATACCTTCCACTAAAGAGATAAATATATCCCCACTAAAGAGATGAATATACCCCCACTAAAGAGATGAATATACCCCCACTAAAGAGATAAAGATACACCCCACTAAAGCTCAACCCTCTGTACTGGGGTCAGCTATTGACCACCTGGTGTGTGTGTGTATAGGACATGTGATGTGTTGTGGGTCTCTCTCTCTCTCTCTCTCTCTCTCTCTCTCTCTCTCTCTCTCGTGTTGTGTAAGGAATTGAGCCTTTACAATGAGGTAAGGAATGAGTGAAGGAGGGGGAGCAGTGTGTATGTTTATGTGTGTGTCTGGTTGGTGTTAAGTCGTGGTTACAGTGGGAGGGAATAGGGTGCTGTAAATTGGGATTAGTGAGAGCGTGTGTAGGGGTGTGTGTATGTGTGTTGTCTGCGAGCCCTAGTGCCTGATCATCACCTCAAGCCCTGCAGGCCTCTGTCTACCTGGGTGGTCTGGCACATACACAGGACTAGTGTGTGTGTGTGTGTTCAGTGGTCTGGCAGCTACACAGGATCCAGATTGTGTTCTGGGCAGGGACCCAGCCTAACCCCACCCTAGTCTCTCTACTCCTCTCACTCTGTCTCCCTATACTCAAGCTCCCTTTCTCATTTTCTTTCCTCTAGGTGCACCTCTTACACTCGAACACATGAAAAAATATTATAGTATACTATGATATACACTACTGTTCAAAAGTTTGGGGTCACTTAGAAATGTCCTTGTTTTTGAAAGAAAAACTTTTTTTTTGTTCATTAAAATGACATCAAATTGATCAGAAATACAGTGTTGACTGTTAATGTAAACGACTATTGTAGCTGGAAACGGAATGGAATATCTACATAGGCGTATAAATCAAATCAAATTTTATTGGTCACATGCGCACGGTTAGCAGATGTTAATGCGAGTGTAGTGAAATGCTTGTGCTTCTAGTTCCAGCAGTGCAGTAATATCTAACAAGTAATCTAACAATTCCCAACAACTACCTAATACACACAAATATAAAGGGGTGAATGAGAATATGTACATTATAAGTATATGTATGAGCGATGGCTGAGCGGCTTGGCAAGGTGCAATAGATGGTATATAATACAGTATATACATGTGATATGAGTAATGTAAGATGTATAAACATTATTAAAGTCGCATAATTTAAAGTGTAATTGTTTAAAGTGACTAGTGATCCATTTATTAGTGTCCAGTGATTGGGTCTCAATGTGGGCATCAGCCTCTCTGACTTAGTGATTGCTGTTTAGCAGTCTGATGGCCTTGAGATAGAAGCTGTTTCTCAATCTCTCGGTTCTCAATCTCAGAGGCCCATTATCAGCAACCATCACTCCTGTGTTGCAATGGCACGTTGTGTTAGCTAATCCAAGTTTATCATTTAAAAGACTAGTTGATCATCAGAAAACCCTTTTGTTGCAATTGTGTTAGCACAGCTGAAAACTGTTGTCCTGATTAAAGAAGCAATAAAACTGGCCTTCTTTAGACTAGTTGAGTATCTTGAGCTTCAGCATTTGTGGGTTCGATTACAGGCTCAAAATGGCCAGAAACAGAGAACTTTCAGTCTATTCTTGTTCTGAGAAATTAAGTCTATTCCATGCGAGAAATTGCCAAAAAACTGAAGATCTCGTACAACGCTGTGTACTACTCCCTTCACAGAACAGCGCAAACTGGCTCTATCCAGAATAGAAAGAGGAGTGGGAGGCCCCGGTGCACAACTGAGCAAGAGGACAAGTACATTAGAGTGTCTAGTTTGAGAAACAGATGGCTCACAAGTCCTCAACTGGCAGTTTCATTAAATAGTACCCGCAAAACACCAGTCTCAACGTCAACAGTGAAGAGGCTGACTCCGGGATGCTGGCCTTCCAGAGCCATAACCCATAAGTAGGTAGGACTGCTTCTGCTTCTTTCTATAACCTGTAGGGAATACAATATATTGTCTATACTTGGTAAGTGGGTTTCTCACTCATGGGTGGCACAAATGTGGCTATGGGGGTGGGGAATGGGTTGGGCATATTCAAATGAAATATTAGCAGATCAGTACAGTGTGTAGTATATTATTCTACAGTATACTACAGTGTACTACATAATTCTATAGTAAGAACTATTATTCTGTAGTAAATTATAGTATTTTTTCATGTGGGTATGAGGGTGTTAACCATGATTTGTATCCATAAATAAAATGATCATATTCATGTAATGATTTCCAGCTTTCCACCATGATACATCAGATTTGTTCAGTGGGTACATATTTACAGTACAACACGTTAATTGTGCACGTGATTGTCATTGCAAAGTAGAGTAATATGGATAAATAAATGACATTATTTACAAAGTTATCATAGTACACATACAATTATTTGTAGGCCTACCATAGTATGCACCACAATATACTCTCGTAAACTATTATATTATAGTACAAAATGGTAAAATGTCTTATGGGACAGTCTAAAAATCTACAGTAAGTGCTATTACAGTTTTTCCTCAATTGCGTAATAGCTTTTTTTGGAACAATGTTGTTGACTTTCAGAGAGTCCACAAGTCATAAAACTCTGTGGCCTTTTGCAAAACAGTAAATACATTTTCAAAATGTAATTGCCTTTTCAAAACAAAAATAAATTCATCAAAACTATATTAGACTGTCAAAACTACATTCATCAAAAGAACACGACTGCCTGCAAAAAGATGAACACAACCATACTTGTCTCTTGAGTCCAAGCAGACAAGACAGAAAGTCAGTCTGTGTTTAAAAATCCCAGTAGATCAATTCATGTTCTTTGCAGTCACTAAATCATGATGATCAAAATTGTAAATACAAATATCCAAAGGTGCAGCATTGTGGGCAATTACTCTCCTTGTATGTATATTTCACCAACAATGTCATACATACTGTATCAAATCAGAAATTATTCCTGATAAAAAAAATGAAATAAACAATAAGCACTTTGTGTGCTGGATTCATTCATCGGTATCATCAAAACCCAATTCCATGTATTCGATACAAAGGTTGGTTTTCTCATAGTTTTGTAGATTTTCCATTGGCGCACAGAAAGACATTCCACACTAGAAATAAGGAAAGGTGCAGTTTTGTAAAGTAAATAATAAAAAATGAAGTACTACTTAAGGAGTTTTTTGTAGTATCTGTACTTTTCACAACTTTTACTTTTATTCCACTACATTTCTAAAGAAAATAATGTAGTTTTTACCCCATACATTTTCCCTGACACCCAAAAGTACTTGTTACATTTTGAATGCTCAGGCAGGACAGCAATATGGTCCAATTCACGCACTTATCAATATAACGCGTTGTCATCCCTACTGCCTCTGATCTGGTGGACTCGCTAAACACAAATAATGAGTTTGTAATGTCTGAGTTATGTCTGAGTGTTGGAGTGTGCCTCTGGTTGTACGTAAATAATAACAAAACAGGAAAATCTTGTCGGTTTGCTTAATACAAGGAATTTGATGTATAGCAAGGAATTTGATGTATTTTGCTGGGTGACTTTCACGTTTACTTTAGTCATTTTCTTTTCAGGCATCTTTACTTTTACTCAAGTATGACAATTGAGGACTTTTGGAAAGGTTAATACAATGGAAGAACACAACTGATATGAATGTATAGTATAGGCCTAAATCAAACACTAAAACAAAGCTCTATAATGGAAAGTCACAATATTGGAGATGATAACTTAGGAGTAACCCAAAGTTAGGTAATATACACACATATTACACTAATGGGATGATTTATAATTTTGTGCAGTAATATTTACTGATGGCTAGAAACAGTGAACACAATTGCACACATTTCTCTTCTGATTAAAGCAGTGTTAATATCCATAACAGTGAATTTTGTATGCAATGATGACATTTGTATTTCATGTTTTGCAAAAGGTGGTCTAAGATATGCAAGTCAGGTACAAAGGCAAGAAAATTATCAGAAGTACTGTAAATGTATTTGATCATTGCTGTTTTGCTATAGATATCTTTCAACACAGATCAGAAAGGTACTACAGTGTGTAGTGTATTCGACAGTATACTACCAAACACGATCGAGGCATACTACAGTGTGTAGTATAGTATTGTACAGTATACTACAACATTCTATAGTAAGCACTACACGATCGAGGGGTACTGCAGTGTGGAGTATAGTATTCTACAGTCGTGGCCAAAAGTTTTGAGAATGACACAAATATTAATTTCCACAAAGTTTGCTGCTTCAGTGTCTAGATATTTTTGTCAGATGTTACTATGGAATACTGAAGTATAATTACAAGCATTTCATAGGTGTCAAAGGCTTTTATTGACAATTACATGAAGTTGATGCAAAGAGTCAATATTTGCAGTGCTGACCCTTCTTTTTCAAGACCTCTGCAATCTGCCCTGGTGTGCTGTCAATTAACTTCTGGGCAACATCCTGACTAATGGCAGCCCATTCTTGCATAATCAATGCTTGGAGTTTGTCAGAATTTGTGGGTTTTGACCACAAGTTCTCAATGGGATTAAGGTCTGGGGAGTTTCCTGGCCATGGACCCAAAATATCAATGTTTTGTTCCCCGAGCCACTTAGTTATCACTTTTGCCTTGTGGCAAGGTGCTCCATCATGCTGGAAAAGGCATTGTTCGTCACCAAACTGTTCCTGGATGGTTGGGAGAAGTTGCTCTCGGAGGATGTGTTGGTACCATTCTTTATTAATGGCTGTGTTCTTAGTCAAAATTGTAAGTGAGCCCACTCCCTTGGCTGAGAAGCAACCCCACATATGAATGGTCTCAGGATGCTTTAGTGTTGGCATGACACATGACTGATGGTAGCGCTCACCTTGTCTTCTCCGGACAAGCTTTTTTTCCGGATGCCCCAAACAATCGGAAAGGGGATTAATCAGAGAAAATGACTTTACCCCAGTCCTCAGCAGTCCAATCCCTGTACCTTTTGCAGAATATCAGCCTGTCCCTGATGTTTTTCCTGGAGAGAAGTGGCTTCTTTGCTGCCCTTCTTGATACCAGGCCAACCTCCAAAAGTCTTCGCCTCACTGTGCGTGCAGATGCACTCACACCTGCCTGCTGACATTCCTGAGCAAGCTCTGTACTGGTGGTGCCCCGATCCCGCAGCTGAATCAACTTTAGGATACGGTCCTTGCGCTTGCTGGACTTTCTTCGGCGCCCTGAAGCCTTCTTCACAACAATTGAACCGCTCTCCTTGAAGTTCTTGATGATCCGATAAATGGTTGATTTAGGTGCAATCTTACTGGCAGCAATAGCCTTGCCTGTGAAGCCCTTTTTGTGCAAAGCAATGATGACGGCACGTGTTTCCTTGCAAGTAACCATGTTTGACAGAGGAAGAACAATGATTCCAAGCACCACCCTCCTTTTGAAGCTTCCAGTCTGTTATTCGAACTCAATCAGCATGACAGAGTGATCTCCAGCCTTGTCCTCGTCAACACTCACACCTGTGTTAACGACAGAATCACTGACATGATGTCAGCTGGTCTTTTTGTGGCAGGGCTGAAATGCAGTGGAAATGTTTTTGGGCGATTCACGTCATTTGCATGGCAAAGAGGGACTTTGCAATTAATTGCAATTCATCTGATCACTCTTCATGACATTCTGGAGTATATGCAAATTGCCATCATACAAACAGGCAGCAGACTTTGTGAAAATTAATATTTGTGTCATTCTCAAAACTTTTGGCCACGACTGTACAGTATACTACTGTTTACTACTGTCACGTTGGCATGAAGGATCGGGAGACCGAGATCTTTTTTTTTTATAAAGTCCAAGTTACGGCGTGCCGTGTAAAGGCACGGGGACGAAGACCAAACAAACACATAACAAAAACACAGGGTTGAAACCCAAAATAAAAGAGTGAGGAGTACCTCAAATAAATACACACACACAATCATCTGCGCAATCCACACCACAAGGGCACGAAAGTCCAAAACACACAGCACAGGTACTCACACGCACCAACAGACATTGTAACAATAATCGGCAGACAACGGAAACCAAAGGTTACACTTATACAAGTACTAATCAGTCCTCGCGCTGGCCTCGAGGACGATCACAGGAACGCAGTGCGGGTCGATCAGGACCCAATGCAGCTGCCGAAGTTGCGTCGTCGTCGGGCAGGCCAGTTGTCGCTGCCGAAGTTGCAGCGGCGTCGGACGGACCAGTAGCAGTGGCGTCGGACAGACCGGTTGTGGCGGCGTCAGAAAATCCAGTTGCAGCTGCCGAAGTTGCAGCGACGCTGGACAGACCAGTCGCAGTGTCGTCGGACGGGCCATTCCCACTGTCTCCCGTAATGGTCGATTATTATATCACATTGGCATGAAGGATCGGGAGACAGATGCAGGAATACGGAATGTTTTTTTTTATTAAGCCCAAATTATGGCGTGCCGTGTAAAGGCACGGGGATGAAGACCAAACAAACACGTAACAAAAACACAGGGTTGAAACCCAAAATAAAAGAGTGAGGAGTACCTCGAATAAATACACACGCGCACAATGATTAACACATGGGACGAGACCCGTAATCATCTGCTCAATCCACAAGGGCACGAAAGCCAAAACACACGGCACAGGTACTCACACGCACCAACTAAGTACTATAGTATTCTATAGTAAACTGTAGTGTTTTTTTATGTGGGTTAACTCACTTAATCTCTTACTTCAGTGGTATGAAATATGTACACTTTGTGTGTGTGGGTGCGGGTGCTGGTATGTGTGTGTGTGCATGTGTGTACGTGTGTGTTTAGAGGGGCCGGTGTGATAAGGGTAGGGTTAGGAACAATATGAACTACCCACTTCCACATTCACATAGGTCACGGCAACCTGTTGAGTTCATTTAACCCCTTGTTCCCTGTGTGTGTTCTCCCTGACCAGGCTGCGGTGGTGGTGGTGTTTAACTTTGCCATGGTGCTGCTCATCTTCCCTGCCATCCTCAGTATGGACCTGTATCGCAGAGAGGACCGGCGTTTTGACATTTTCTGCTGCTTCCACAGGTTACACACACAGATACACACACAAACACACACAAGCACACACACACTATGAGCTTGATTCAATCCGTAACGCTGAAGGGCTGCGCTACAGCGTGATAGAAGTTTAAAGGCAGTTTTCCTGCGTTAGCGGAGATTCATGGTAAACACTGCATATGTCTGCTCAATCGGAAATGCCATTTACATTTCAATCGTGCTATAGCGCTGAACTTCAGCGATATGGACTGAATCGAGCCCTCTATATCCCTCCCCACCCTGTGGCTGAACAAGGTGTGTTATGTGTTGTATTTTTCCATGTGATTACAGCTGAGTGTCTCTCTCTACCTCAAATCCCCCTCACTGATAATTTAATTACAGTTCAGAGTTTTCTTTCTGTCGGCTTTTCTGTCTGGCTGTCTGTCTGACTGTCTGTTTATCCTTCTCTCTCTTTATTAAACATCACCTGCCGGTCTGTCTGTCTGCCTGCCTGACTTCCTGCCTGTCTACGTGTCTGTCTGCCTGCCTGTGCATGTTCAGCTGCTAAATACTCACAGAGGCACACGTTAAATACACTCACAGAGGCAAACATCTCCAGCCCCAGTGCTAACTGTCTGTTTGTCTCCAGCCCCAGTGCTAACTCTCTGTCTGGCTGTCTGTTTGTCTTTCTGTTTGTTTCCAGCCCCAGTGCTAACTGTCTGTCTTTCTGTTTGTTTCCAGACCCAGTGCTAACTGTCTGTCTGTCTGTCTTTCTGTTTGTCTCCAGCCCCAGTGCTAACTGTCAGTCTTTTTGTCTCCAGCCCGTGCTAACTGTCTTTCTGTCTTTCTGTTTGTCTCCAGCACCAGGGATAACTGTATGTCTGACTGTCTGTCTTCAGCCCCAGTGCTAACTGTCTTTCTGTCTGTGTATCTGTCTGACTGTCTGTCTTCAGCCACAGTGCTAACTGTCTGTCTGTCTGTTTGACTCCAGCCCCAGTGCTAACGGTCTGTCTCTGTCTGTGTCCCTCCAGCCCGTGTGCTAACAGGGTGATCCAGATTGAGCCCCAGGTCCACGTGGACGGAGCGGACTGCAGTCGCTATAGCCCCCCTCCCCCCTCCTACCACACCACCCCTCCCACATACAGCAGCTCACCCCCGTCCTACAGCAGCCATGGTTTCTCCCAGCAGACTCAGATCACCATGCAGTCTACTGTCCAGCTGAGGACAGAGTACGACCCCAGGACTCAGGCTTTTTACACTACGGCCGAACCCAGATCCCAGATCTCCGTACAACCCTTCACACCCACGCCTGTCGCCACCGCCACAGGCCCCGCCAACAACCCCAACACCAGCCACGCTAGTCACGCCAGTCACGGAAACAACAACAACCACAGCAACCATCTCAGCCGGAGTGGGAGTAGCAGTGGTCATGTCAACCTCAACAACAACAACAGTAGCCGTGGTTCAGGCTCGGTCCCTTCTCCTCCCCAGTCGTCCTCTGGCGTCCCCACTGCCCCCCCCCAAGCGGGGGAGGGGGTGTGTGTGTCGGGGGAGAGTGCCAGCTCCACCAGGGATCTGCTGTCCCAGTTTGGAGGGGCCTCTCTGGGGCTGCGCTGTCTGGAGCCCCACTGCTCCCGTTGGACCTTGGCCTCCTTTGCCGAGAAGCACTACGCCCCCTTCCTACTGCAGCCCACCACCAAGGTCAGTCTGTCTGTCTCCCTGTGTGTGTGTGTTCCTCACTAGCAGTGGCTAACTCTCCCAGCCTGCTGAGTCAGTACTAGCTAACCACAGAGCTAGCTCTATTCCAGTACGTTCCAGTACGTTATATTAATCATATCTCTTAGAGCAAGGCTAGATCAGACCAGGCTTTCAGTCTGTGGTCAGTATCTGACTAAAAACACTCTTTTCTCTCCTGGGTGGGCCCTTAACCTGAATTCCTGACCTGACTGACTCAGCCTGTAGTCAGACACTGCATTAGTCTTGCTGGAGTGTTGAGATGGGTCACTAAACTGGGATAGTAAAACAGGTCCTGATAATGGCAGCTATGTGGTGTGACTGCGTCTAAAATGGCACCCTATTCCCTATATAGTGCACAACTTTTGCACTTAACACTAATCTCCAGTTCACATTGGATGTTTCTGTGGTTGCTGGGTTTCAGTCTGTAAAGGACCACCTGTGTTTGGTGTAGTGCACTTATCTCCCTCAATCACCCCCTCCCTCCCTCTCTCCCCCCTCGCTCCCTCCTCCCTTCCATCCCTCACTCCAGGTGGTGGTCATCCTGTTGTTCCTGGCCCTGCTGGTGGTCAGTCTGTACGGGACCACACGGGTGCGGGACGGGCTGGAGCTGACCGACATCGTTCCTAGGGAGACCAGCGAGTACGACTTCATCGGGGCCCAGTTCAAGTTCTTCTCTTTCTACAACATGTACGTGGTGACCCAGCGGGCAGAGTACTCCCAGGCCCAGCCCCTGCTCTACCAGCTGCACCACAGCTTCAACACAGTCCGCTATGTACTGAGAGAGGATGACGGGCAGCTACCACGCATGTGGCTCCACTACTTCAGGGACTGGCTGCAAGGTGAGCCAGACAGGGCGATACATATACAGTACTTAGAAATATACAGGCTTTCACACACACTTTGTTGTTGTCATATTTGACAGCAGTCCTTATTAGCTGCAGTTGTTTTCCAGCAACATGAACTAAGCCTTGAGGCTCTGTGTAGACAAGTACACAACACTGGTGAGGGTTGAAGTGCTTGTACATGTACGTGTGTATATTCATCTGTGTCTGTGCGTGCATTTGTGTGTGCGTGTGTGTGGCTGGGCGGGAGCTGCAGAGTGGGTGAGTTACAGAGAGCTGTGTTTAATATTGCTCGTTGAGAGATGGCTGGACAAATTGGACCCAGACAGCGAGCAGGGGGAGACCTAAAACACTGTCCCAGAAACAAGCTACTGGCCAGGTGGAGCAGACAGGGGAAGAGGGGGAGGCCAGGAGTAGAGAAAGAATGAAGTGGAGATAGAGAGCATGAAGGAGAGAAATTAAGAGGTAGAGAGAGATATTCTCTGCTAGTTCTACTTGAAAGAAAAAAGCATGTCAGAGTTTGATACTGTGTTTGTCCTGCTCTTATACACAGCACTAAGTAGCACGGTGTGTCCCAATGTCTTTTAACAAGGCATTTGGTGAAGTCTCATAGTGTAGTGCGGGGGAGAAATGTGTGTAATTACACAATCATTATCCCTCTGTGTGTGTGTAGGGCTGAAACTGAGACACATTGACTAATAAACGGTGGATTACTAGTTGAACAACAAGTGGCAACCTAGCTAATACTTACTCACAAGGATTCCTAAATCATTGATAAGAATAGTGAAAATGACTGCAGTTTCTACTGGTCATTGTTTGCAGGCTGGTTGTATTGGTGCTAGCTAGGTACCAAGCTTAAGCCAGCTAGCTACCCCAGAAGTTGCGGTCGAACAAATAATGCTTTATTACCAACGCGGCATTGTAAACACATCGTTTGTGGTCAGTGTTTGCTTGTTTGCAGACTTTTTTGTACACCTTTTGACAGTGCTACTGTATCGTTTTTGACACACAAAGACCCAAACGGTGTTTCATAGTATGTATGTCGTGAAGCTAATAGCAGTGACGCTATTATTGCGTGACTCCGGTAGGGCAACATCTGAAAAATAGCGCACTTGGTAGTGTGTACCGGTGCTCGACCAGTCGGCAAAAGCCAACATCACCCACGACAGAGAACGGTTGATTGTCAAGGGCAATGAATTCCATTATCTTGGCTTTAATGGATTTCGCCTTTGAGTTGTCTCGCAGAAATTGTCTTACTCTTTCAAACGACTGCTCGACTTGTTGACTGCTCGATCCACACAGCAGACATTGTGTGGGCTAGGTTAGGAATGCTGTGTTGCACATGTAGCGCAAAATTTTACCTGGCGTTATTACGTCATGTACCTACAGTGGCTTACGAAAGTATTCACCCCCTTGGAATTTTTCTTATTTTGTTGCCTTACAACCTGGAATTAAAATAGATTTTTTGGGGGGTTTGTATCATCTGAATAACAAAACATGCCTACCACTTTGAAGATGCAAAATATTTTTTATTGTGAAACAAACGGGGTGGCGGGGCGGCAGGTAGCCTAGTGGTTAGAGTGTTGGGCCAGTAACCAAAAGGTTGCTAGATCGAATCCCCGAGCTGACAAGGTTAAAATATGTAGTTCTGCCCCTGAACAAGGCAGTTAAACCCACTGTTCCTAGGCCGTCATTGTAAATAAGAATTTGTTCTTAACTGATTTGCCTAGTTACATAAAGGTAAAATATTTCTTTTTTTAAATAAGACAAAAAAACTGAAAACTTGAGCGTGCATAACTATTCACCCCCCCAAAGTCAATACTTTGTCGAGCCACCTTTTGCAGCAATTACAGCTGCAAGTCTCTTGGGGTATGTCTCTATAAGCTTGGCACATCTAGCCACTGGCATTTCTGCCCATTCTTCAAGGCAAAACTGCTCCAGCTGGATGGGTTCCGCTGGTGTACAGCAATTTTTAAGTCATACCACAGATTCTCAATTGGATTGAGGTCTGGGCTTTGACTAGGCCATTCCAAGACATTTAAATGTTTCCCTTTAAACCACTCGAGTGTTGCTTTAGCAGTATGCTTAGGGTCATTGTCCTGCTGGAAGGTGAACCTCCGTTCCAGTCTCAAATCTCTGGAAGACTGAAACAGGTTTCTCTTAAGAATTTCCCTGTATTTAGCGCCATCCATCATTCCTTAAATTCTGACCCGTTTCCCAGTCCCTGCCGATGAAAAACATCCCCACGGCATCATGCTGCCACCACCATGCTTTACTGTGGGGATGGTGTTCTCGGGGTGATGAGAGGTGTTGGGTTTGCACCAGAGATAGCGTTTTCCTCCATGGCCAAAAAGCTATATATTTGTCTCATCTGACCAGAGTAACTTCTTCCATATGTTTGGGGAGTCTCCCACATGCCTTTTAGCGAACACCAAACGTGCTTGCTTATTTTCTTCTTTAAGCAATGGCTTTTTTTCTGCCCACTCTTCCGTAAAGCCCAGCTCTGTGGAGTGTACGGCTTAAATTGGTCCTATGGACGGATACTCCAATCTCCGCTGTGGAGATTCAGGGTTATCTTTGGTCTCTTTGTTGCCTCTCTGATTAATGTCTTCCTTGCGTGGTCCGTGAGATTTGGTGGGCGTCCCTCTCTTAGCAGGTTTCTTGTGGTGCCATATTCTTTCAATTTTTTAATCATGGATTTAATGGTGCTCTGTGGGATGTTGGTGCTCCTGATATTTTTTTATAACTCAACCTTGATCTGTACTCCACAAATTGTTCCCTGACCTGATCAGAGAGCTCCTTGGTCTTCATGGTGTTGCTTGCTTGGTGGTGCCCCTTGCTTAGTGGTGTTGCAGAATCTGGGGACTTTCAGAACAGTTGTATATATACTGAGATCATGTGACACTTAGATTGCACACAGGTGGACTTTATTTAACTAATTATGTGACTTCTGAAGGTAATTGGTTGCATCAAATCTTATTTATTGGCTTCATAGCAAAGGGGGTGAATACATGTGCACGTGTGCACGCACCACGTTTTATATTTTTAGTTATGTTTTTCATTTCACTTCCTCAATTTGGACTATTTTGTGTATGTCTATTACATGAACTCCAAATAAATATCCATTTAAAATACAGGTTGTAATGCAACAAAATAGGGTAAACACCAAGGGGGATGAATACTTTTGCAAGGCACTGTACGTATAGGTATGCACGGTAGCTTTGACATCGGTTTTTAACATTGTCGTTAAACTAGACATCGACCGATACCGATGTTGGCATTTTCAGATAATATCGTCCGATTCTGATATTTTCACCGATATATCGTGCATCCATAGTTAAAACTGTAACTTAAAGTGGGTACAGCCTCAGTGTTCACAGTAAATGCGCACAGAAATTTACTCAGTGACAAAAACAATACATTGAATGTAACGTGTTAATAGTTCTGTTGGTCTAGAACGTGTAGAATGTGGTCCTGTTTTTGATGTGGTTATGATTGTGTGTTGAAGTTTTGTAGACTAGAGTGGGGTTGTGTTTAATATGTTGTGATGTATGGTTATGATATGGTTATGTTAAGGTTGTTTTGTGATGTTTGGTTATGTTATGGTTGTGTTGTTGTCGTTTTGTGATGTATGGTTATGATATGGTTATGTTAAGGTTGCTTTCATGATGTTTGGTTATGTTATGGTTGTGTTGTTGTCGTTTTGTGTGTTGTGTTGTGATGTATTGTTATGTTATTGTTGCTTTGTTGTTATGATGAATATTTTTGCAACATTTCATATTATTCTGTAAGTATGTTCCGAATTACAATTCATATGATATGTTACGAATTACAATTTGCACAATATCTTACGAATTTGCAAAACGTATGATATGTTATAAATCCCAATTTGTTTTGCTATCGTTAGCTAGGGGGCTAACGCTAACGTTAGCTAGCTCTATGGGTTTGAGGTTAAGGTTAGGGTTAAGGTTAGGGGAAGGGTTAGCTAAAGGCATTAGGGTTAGGGGAAGGGTTTGCTAAAAGGGTCCAGAAAAGTCTTAGGGGAAGGGTTAGCTAACATGTTATGTTGTTGCAGAGTAGCTCAAAAATTGTAAGTCGTTGCAATGTTGCTAATTAGCTAAAATGCTAAAGCTGTCCGTGATGAGATTCGAACATGCAATCTTTGGGTTGCTGGACGTTCGTGTTATTCGTCTGACCAACCACCTTCCTTTCATTTTTGCCATAGTACGTTTTTGTCGTAGCCCAGTCAAATGACCTAGTGGTCTCATGTGGAATGTTATTAATATTTTTTATAATTTCATAATTAATAAACATTGTTTAAAAACACCTGCTAAAAATCCGGTGTTTCTATGTCAAACAGTTTTGTTAAATTTCAGTCTTCTGTGATGTACAGTGAGGGAAAAAAGTATTTGATCCCCTGCTGATTTTGTACGTTTGCCCACTGACAAAGAAATGATCAGTCTATAATTTTAATGGTAGGTTTATTTGAACAGTGAGAGACAGAATAACAACAAAATAATCCAGAAAAACACGTGAAAAATGTTATAAATTGATTTGCATTTTAATGAGGGAAATAAGTATTTGACCCCTCTGCAAAACATGACTTAGTACTTGGTGGCAAAACCCTTGTTGGCAATCACAGAGGTCAGACATTTCTTGTAGTTGGCCACCAGGTTTGCACACATCTCAGGAGGGATTTTGTCCCACTCCTCTTTGCAGATATTCTCCAAGTCATTAAGGTTTCGAGGCTGACGTTTGGCAACTCGAACCTTCAGCTCCCTCCACAGATTTTCTATGGGATTAAGGTCTGGAGACTGGCTAGGCCGCTCCAGGACCTTAATGTGCTTCTTCTTGAGCCACTCCTTTGTTGCCTTGGCCGTGTGTTTTGGGTCATTGTTATGCTGGAATACCCATCCACGACCCATTTTCAATTCCCTGGCTGAGGGAAGGAGGTTCTCACCCAAGATTTGACGGTACATCGTCCCTTTGATGCGGTGAAGTTGTCCTGTCCCCTTAGCGGAAAAACACCCCCAAAGCATAATGTTTCCACCTCCATGTTGGATGGTGGGGATGGTGTTCTTAGGGTCATAGGCAGCATTCCTCCTCCTCCAAACACAGCGAGTTGAGTTGATGCCAAAGAGCTCTATTTTGGTCTCATCTGACCACAACACTTTCACCCAGATGTCCTCTGAATCATTCAGATGTTCATTGGCAAACTTCAGACGGGCATGTATATGTGCTTTCTTGAGCAGGGGGACCTTGCGGGCGCTGCAGGATTTCAGTCCTTCACGGCGTAGTGTGTTACCAATTGTTTTCTTTGTGATTATGGTCCCAGCTGCCTTGAGATCATTGACAAGATCCTCCCGTGTAGTTCTGGGCTGATTCCTCACCGTTCTCATGATCATTGCAACTCCACGAGGTGAGATCTTGCATGGAGCCCCAGGCCGAGGGAGACAGTTCTTTTGTGTTTCTTCCATTTGCGAATAATCGCACCAACTTATCACCTTCTCACCAAGCTGCTTGGCGATGGTCTTGTAGCCCATTCCAGTCTTGTGTAGGTCTACAATCTTGTCCCTGACATCCTTGGAGAGCTCTTTGGTCTTGGCCATGGTGGAGAGTTTGGAATCTGATTGATTGATTGCTTCTGTGGACAGGTGTCTTTTATACAGGTAACAAGCTAAGATTAGGAGCACTCCCTTTAAGAGTGTGCTCCTAATCTCAGCTCGTTACCTATATAAAAGACATCTGGGAGCCAGAAATCTTTCTGATTGAGAGGGGGTCAAATAATTATTTCCCTCATTAAAATGCAATTCCATTTATAACATTTTTCACATGCGTTTTTCTGAATTTTTTTGTTGTTATTCTGTCTCTCGCTGTTCAAATAAACCTACCATTAAAATTATAGACTGATCATTTCTTTGTCAGTGGGCAAACGTACAAAATCAGCAGGGGATCAAATACTTTTTTCCCTCACTGTACATGTCAGCTACTACAGCAACTGAAATGATTACAACACTCAAGAAAGAGCTGCAGTTAGTTTTAGAGTGGGTGGTAAGGAATAAGTTAGCCTTGTAAGGTTCTGCTTTTCTTTTCTTAGTCAACCTTGTGTTCTTTTTCTTCGTGTTCTTGAACGTAGCCCTGTTTCTTTGTGTTCTGGAACGTAGACCTGTCTTTCATTTTTGTTCATTTATTTCACCTGTGTTAGTTTCTCACCTGGTCTCATCAGCTCCCTATTTAGTTCAGTTCTTTCTGTTTGTATGGTTGTGAGGTATTGTTTGTTTTTGACTTTCCTACCTGTGTTTGACCATTGCCTGCGACCACGATTTCTGCCTTCTGCGAAGGCTTAATAAACATCTGCCGCGCACTGCCGCGAATCTACACCTTTTTCTCCCTGAGTATTCATTGCAGAAAACTCACCTAAAAACGGAATGGATTCAGTGGAGCTACAGCGGCGCCTAACCCAGCAAGAGGAGCTTATGGAGGAAATTTGCTATCTTCTCCGCCAGCCTATCCCTACTCCTCCTATGCCAGGTATTGTAACCCATAGCCCTCCTTCGTTCATACCCATGCCTGGAAGATATGACAGTTCGCCTGGGAAATGTCAGGGATTTCTGATGCAATGCAGCAAATATATTAAGCACAACCCCACTAATTTTGCCACCGACAAAAGCAGGTTGGATTTTGTTGTCTCTACTCACAGGCAAAGCCCTGGATTGGGCCACCACCAGATGGACTGCCAACAGTACAGAACTCGGATCCGAGACCCATTTCCACACCCTCTTCAAATAGGTATTTGATCACCCTCCTTCCGGTCGTCCTATAGGAGATCTCCTCATAGAACTTCTACAAGGATGCAATTCAGCTGCCGAGTATGCCCTCGAGTTCCGCTCCATGGCTAGGGAGTGGATGGAATCCAGGGAGTGGAATGAGGCTGCTTTACTTACCGTCTCTTGAAGAGGGCTCAACGGGGAACTTCAGGCGGAGCTGGCCTGTAGAGGTGACCTTCAGGATTTAAATCAATGTATGTCCATCTCAATCGACCACCTCATCGGATCCAAGAAGGGCTCTGCCTATACTGTGGAGGGAAAGATATCTACTAAGCCATTGCCCTGTTCACCCCCACAGAGAGATGAGAAGGGTCCCCCCGCTGCCATGCAGGTAGGCGTGTCCTTATTTCTAAATATCTCCCAGAAGCAATTCTCCGTCCCAGTATTGATAACCGTGAAGGGGGTTACCAAGCACGTAGAAAGCTTGATAGATTCGGAAGCAGCAGGTAATTTTATCGATCACCAGCTAGTAGAAGAGCTTGACATTGATCTAACACCTGTCACCCCTCCCTTAAGGATTAACACCCTGGATTGCCAGCCATTGGGCATGGGCTTCATCACGCACCTGACACAGAGCGTCACCCTCCCGATTGGAGTCTTCCACAACGAAACCATTTCACTCATGGAACTCTCATCCCCCAAACAGCCACTCATCCTCGGACACCCCTGGCTTTGTTGTCACGACACCGCCATCTTGTGGCAACAAGGTGAACTACTGTCCTGGTCTTCTACCTGCTTCTCCAGTTGCCTTAGCCTACCCTGCAGAGCCACCACCATTGAGGACTCTGCCTCGGCAGTGCCACCCAACATACCATCTGAATACGCCCAGTACAGAAATGTCTTCAGCAAAACCAAGGCCTCCACTCTGCCACCACATCGCCCAGGAGACTGTGCTATTGACTTACTCCCTGGAGTGTCCCCACCGAAGGGCTGTATTTACCCCCTATCTATTCCGGAAAATGAGGCAATGGAGAACTACATTGATGAATCACTCAAACGGTTTCATTCGTCCTTCTTCCCCGGCTGCGTCCAACTTCTTCCATCGTTGTAAAAAAGGACGCTGGTCTCCGTCCATGTATTGATTATCGTTCCCTGAATGACGTCACGGTCAAGAACCGTTTCCCTCTTCCTCTGATCACAGCGACCCTTGAACAAGTGGGCCGTGCCAACATCTATACTAAACTTGACCTGCGAAGTGCATATAACCTTGTCCGTATACATGAAGGCGACGAATGGAAGACGGCCTTTATTACCGCTCGAGGGCACTACGAATACCTGGTCATGCCCTACGGCCTTACGAACGCCCCCGCCGTCTTCCAATCCTTTATGAACAAGGTTTTCCAGGATATGATCAACCGCTTTCTCATCGTCTACATTGATGACATCCTGATTTACTCCTACTCCCCGAAGGAACACATACATGTGCAAAAGGTTCTTCAACGACTCCTTAACCATAACCTTTATGTGAAGACTGAAAAGAGTGTCTTCCATGTAACCACGGTAAACTTCCTCAGCTTCGTACTGACACCTGGAGGGGTCAGCATGGATGATAACAAAGTCACCGCCGTCAGTAACTGGCCCAAACCCGCCACCGTTAAGGAACTCCAACGTTTCATTGGGTTCTCCAACTTCTATCGCCAGTTCATTCAGAACTTCAGTTTTACGGCTGCTCCCCTCACTGCCCTTACCAACCAAAAGACCCGGACCCTTCAATGGACTGATACCGCCCTGACTGCGTTCAACTTGAAACGCCTCTTCACCTCAGCTCCTGTACTTCGCCAATCTGATCCGACCCTTCCTTTCACCCTGGAGGTGGATGCCTCCGGAGTAGGAGCCATACTCTCTCAGCGGGTGGGAACACCTCCCAAATCACATCCCTGTGCATTCTTCTCCAGGAAGTTATCCCTCGCTGAGAGGAATTATGATGTGGGGAAAAGAACTCCTCGCCATCAAGCTGGCCCTCGAGGAGTGGCGCCACTTGTTGGAGGGCACACAACATCCCTTTCTTGTCCTAACAGATCATCGTATTCTGGAACATATCAGAGGGGCCAAGAGGTTAAACTCCAGACAAGCCCGCTAGGCTCTCTTCACACGCTTCCATTTTCATGTTACTTACATCCCTGGAAAGAAAAACGTAAAAGCTGATGCTCTTTCCCACCAGTTTGACCTTCCGACCAGTAACTCAGACCCTACACCCATTCTTCCTTCCTCTTGCATTATGGGACTGGTACAGAGGGAGGTTCACTCTGCCATACAAGAAGCCCTAACCTCAGACCCGGCTCCTTCCCAGCTGAGACACCAGCTGGGAAGAGTTACGTACCAGCAGCTGTTAGACCCCAACTGATGCAATGGTGTCACACGTCCTTGGGGTCAGGACATCCGGGCATTACACAAACCACCGAACTTCTAGCCCGGAATTTCTGGTGGTCCTCACTGGCATCTGACGTAAGGGATTACGTACTCTCCTGTCCAGTCTGCGCCCAAACCAAAAGCCCTCATCATCTCCCTTCCGGGAAGCTTCAACCTTTGCCAATCCCTCACAGACCCTGGTCCCACATAGCTGTTGACTTCATCACAAACCTTCCTGAATCCTCTGGTAACACCACCATCCTTGTCATAGTAGACCGTTTTTCAAAAATGTGTTGTCTGGTTCCTCTTCCTCATTGGCGGAGTGTATGTTCCAGCAGGTGTTCCGTCTGTATGGGATTCCGGAGGACATCGTCTCTGACTGCGGGCCCCAGTTTGTCTCCCGGGTGTGGCGAGCCTTCTGTGACCGACTGGGGTTCGCCCTCAGCCTTCATCCGGGTACCACCCCCAGACCAACGGGCAGACGGAACGCCTGAACTAAGAAATAGGGAAGTTCCTACGCCAACATTGTTCTGCCTCTCCACACGACTGGAGTCGGTATATGGCCTGGGCCGAATATGCTCAGAACTCACTCATGCACACATCCCTTCGCCTTGGATACCAACCCCCCATGTTTTCCTGAGAGGCGGAGCCTGGTACTGTCCCAGCTGTCGACGACTGGTTTCGGCATAGTGAGCGGATATGGGAGACCGCTTACCAGCATCTGCAGGAGGCCCCTAATACCCAGAAACGTTTTGCCGACAGACTCCGCCTACCTACGCCACTCTTTCACCTCGGACAGCGTGTGTGGCTCTCTACCAGAGACATCCGGCTCTGCCTCCCCTGCAAAAAGTTCTGTCCTCGCTTCATTAGTCCCTTCAAGATAACCCATCGCATCCACCCTGTCACGTACTGCCTCCAGTTACCCCGTCAGTATAAAATCTCCTCGTCCTTCCACGTGTCTCTGTTAAAACTGGTCACCTTCAGTCCTCTTCATCCTCCAGTCTCTACCCGCAGTGTGCCCCCACCGTTGGACGTCGGAGGGGAACCTGCCTACGCCATACGGGCCATCCTTGATTCCAAACGCCTGAGAGGTCACATCTACTACCTAGTGGACTGGGAAGGTTATGGGCCTGAAGACCGGTCCTGGGTCCCCGACCAGGACATCCTCGACCCAGAGATTCAGGCATTTCACCTTAACCGTCCGGATCGTCCCGCTCCCCGACCTCGGGGTCGACCCCCGAACAGACCCACTGGACATCAGCCTCAACGCAGACCGTTGGGTCAGTCCACGACCTCGTCGAACCAGCCTGCCGGACCTCCCCCCCTTGCTTTTCTTTTCTTAGTCAACCTTGTGTTCTTTTTCTTTGTTCTTGAACATAGCCCTGTCTTTCATTTTTGTTCATTTATTTCACCTGTGTTAGTTTCTCACCTGGTCTCATCAGCTCCCTATTTAGTTCAGTTCTTTCTGTTTGTATGGTTGTGAGGTATTGTTTGTTTTTGACTCCCTACCTGTGTTTGACCATTGCCTGCGACCACGATTTCTGCCTTCTGCGAAGGCTTAATAAACATCTGCCACACTCTGCGCGTGAATCTACACCTTTTTCTCCCTGAGTATTCATTACAAGCCCTAAATATTTCAAAAACTAAAAGCATTGTATTTGGAACAAAACACTCACTAAACCCTAAACCTCAACTAAATCTTGTAATAAATAATGTGGAAATTGAGCAAGTTGAGATAACTAAACTTCTTGGAGTAATACTAGATTGCAAACTGTAATGGTCAAAACATCTTGGTGCAGTAGTAGCTTAGATGGGGAGAAGTCAGTCTAATAAAGCGATGCTCTGCCTTCTTAACAACACTATCAACAAGGCAGGTCCTACAGGCCCTAGTTTTGTCGCACTTTGACTACTGTTCAGTAGTGTGGTCAGGTGCCACAAAAAAGGACTTAGGAAAATTGCAATTGGCTCAGAACAGGGCAGCATGGCTGGCCCTTGGATGTACACAGAGAGCTAACATTAATAATATGCATGTCAATCTCTCCTGGCTGAAAGTGGAGGAGAGATTGACTTAATCACTACTTTTATTTATGAGAGGTATTGACATGTTGAATGCACCGAGCTGTCTGTCTGAACAACTGGCACACAGCTCGGACACCCATGCGTACCCCACAAGACATGCCACAAGAGGTCTCTTCACAGTCCCCAAGTCCAGAACAGACTATGGGAGGCACAGTACTACATAGAGCCATGACCACATGGAACTCTATTCCACATCAAGTAACTGACGCAAGCAGTAAAATTAGATTTAAAAAACAGATTAAAAAACACCTTATGGAACAGTGGGGACTGTGAAGCAACACAGACATTGCCACCGACACATGCATACACACACACACACACACACACACACACACACACACACACACAAATAATTACAAATAATGTGTGTGAGGTGTATACTTTTGTTTCAAGGTAGATTTGTTTAAGACTACCAAGAAACACTGTGTGACCCTAATTTAGCTCACTGCAGTAATTATTAACCTTCTGTCTTATGTAACCATACCAAGCATACCATATACTCATTTATTGGCCCGGATTTACATGTACTATGTTACGTCTAGTCTATGAGACCAGTCATGGTTTAGTTATAGTTGTGTTATGGTTGTGGTTGTGTGTCTACAGCTCTGCAGGAAGCATTTGACCACGACTGGGAAGCAGGTTGGATCACCCATAGCAGCTACAGGAACGGTTCAGACGATGGGGTCCTGGCCTACAAACTACTGGTACAGACCGGACGCAGGGAAAGGCCCATCAGCGTTAACCAGGTGAGAGCCATTTATTAATATCAGGCTAAACCCTTTAACTTCAACCAGGTGAGAGCCATTTATTAATACCAGGCTAAACCCTTTTAACTTCAACCAGGTGAGAGCCATTTACAAAACAAAGCGGTCTAAAGGAGCTATGGAAAAGAGGGTTTGACTACCTCATTCGCACCACCATCACCCATCTTTGCGCAGCTGATGCTGGCAATTTAATAGGGAATTAAAGTGGAAGCGCAGCGTCGGGAGGCAAAGCACTGAGGACCGTCATAGGTTTCTCTCTCTCTCTCTCTCTCTCTCTCTCTCTCTCTCGCTCTCTCTCTCTTTCTACCCACTCTCTCTCTCTTTCTGATGACTTTACCAAGCCCAGGAATTTAAAGCCCTTGCCGGGACTGCAAACCACCCTCTGAAAAAGCTATTAAGCCATTTTCTGCTATCTACAGTCTAGAGTCTAGAGATGCCCGACTCTAACCATAGTGTTTGTTTGTGTTCCCTTCTGCTTCAGATAAGACTGTTTAACAGCTTTACAGTGTTATTAGTTCCTAGCTGGGTGTGATAGTAAGCTGCTAGACAGAGGAAGGGGAAATAGATTACAATATAACGCCTCCTGGAGTCTCTCTAGGGTATATATGTTGGTGTGTGTGTGTGGTGTACTTGGTGTACCCTAGATTCCCCACTATTTCGCTAATTGTGTAGCCTAGCAGTATCTCCCAAATGGTGGTCTGCTACAGATGTTGTTCTGTTAGTTGGATGGGATTTTGCTTTTGGTTGGTTGTTGGTGAACAACTGGCCTAGATGTCACAAAACAGCCAGGGCCTGGGAGGCTTGCTGGTGTGCGGGCAGCCCTGTGATGTCACTTCCTGTGCCAGTGAGGGAAGTGGAGCTGGCTGTGTGCTGCAGGGTGATGGGCTGCCGGCCGTGCTCCATTGGCTTCCCATGACAGCTTAAAGACATACAGTTGTTACGTATCCTTTATGCAAGACGGACCTCTCTCTCTCTCTCTCTCTCTCTCTCTCTCTCTCTCTCTCTCTCTCTCTCCCCCTCTCTCTCTCCCCCTCTCTCTCTCTCTCTCTCTCTCTCTCTCTCCTCTTTCTCTTTCTCTCTCCACCTCTCTCCTCTTTCTCTTTTTCTTTCTCTCTCTCCCCTCCCTCTTTTCTCTGTTCTCTGCTGCCGCATCCCCCTTCAATGAGTGAAGAGGAGCTGAGACCTACGTGATCTCTTTCAGACAACACTCTGTGTGTGTTTGTGTGTGTGAGAGTACGTGTGCATTTTTGTGTCAAAGTGTGCATGCATATACTGTACAGTAGTATCTGTATTTTCTTCCCCCTTTCAAATTAAGAACAGATATTTTCCAACCACAGCACACCACAGCTTTCTGGGGAGGGATTCCTTATGGCCGAGGGTATTATATGGGAGCTGGCGATGTGTGTTTCAGAGACAGATAGAGGGTAGGCTACCAAAAAAAGGAACTATGCCAGTTCTGGACTTACTAGATTTACACATCTGTTTTTTCTGGATCTATGTCAGGTAATGCAAGGGGAAAAAATGGTACAGCAGCCATTTTGGGAGGGGGTGTGGATGACTACACACCATAGGCAACAACAAATTAATTCCCTTTAAGACAACTTCCTGGACAAAATGTTTCACTGTAATAGTGAAGGTGTAAACTTGGCAGAAGAAAACCTAAACAGTATATTTGACCTTTCAGCTTCCCTATCAAATCTAACATTTTCCAGAAAATTAATAACAGTGACAAATGGTTTGATGAAAAATGCAAAAACCTATGAAAGAAATTGAGAAACCTATCCAAACAAAAACATAGAGACCCAGAAAACCTGAGCCTGCACCTTCAGTACGGTGAATCACTAAAACAATACATAAATACACTACGGAAAAAGAAAGAATGGCACGTCAGAAACCAGCTCAATGCAACTGAAGAATCCATAAACTCTAACCACTTCTGGAAAAACACTAAACAAACAACAACATGAAGAGTTATCTATCAAAAACTGAGATGTATGGGTAAACCCCTTCTCCAATATTTTTGGCCCTATAACAAAGAACAAACAGCAAAAACATATACATGATCAAATACAAATCTTAGAATTTACTGTTAAAGACTACCAGAACACACTGAATTCTCCAATTACATTGAATGAACTACAGGACAAAATACAAACCCTTCAACTTAAAAAGGCCTGTGGTGTTGATGGTATCCTCAATGAAATGATCAAATATACAGACCACTAATTCCAATTGGCTATACTTAAACTCTTTAACATCATCCTTAGCTCTGGCATCTTCCCCAATATTTGGAACCAAGGACTGATCACCCCAATCCACAAAAGTGGATACAAATTTGACCTCAATAACTACCGTGGGATATGCGTCAACAGCAACCTTGGGAAAATCCTCTGAATTATCATTAACAGCAGACTCGTACATCGTACAAATTTCAAATTGGCTTTTTACCAAATTACCGTACAGCAGATCACGTATTCACCCTGCAAACCCTAATTGACAAACAAACAAACCACAACAAAGGCAAAGTCTTCTCATGCTTTGTTGACTTCAAAAAAGCTTTTGACTTGATTTGGCATTAGGGTCTGCTATACAAATTGATGGAAAATGGTGTTGGGGGAAAAACATACGACATAAAATCCATGTACACAAACAGCAAGTGTATGGTTAAATTTGGCAAAAAAACACATTTCTTTCCACAGGGCCGTGGGGTTAGACTGGGATGCATCTTAAGACCCACCCTCTTCAACATATATTTCAACGAATTGGCGAGGGCACTAGAACAGTCTGCAGCACCCGGTCTCACCCTACTGGAATCTGAAGTAAAATGTCTACTGTTTGCTGATGATCTGGTGCTTCTGTCCCCAACCAAGGAGGGCCTACAGCAGCACCGAGATCTTCTGCATAGATTATGTCAGACCTGGGCCAAGACAATCAAGGACTGGGAAGCGGGTCGGATCACACAGACACAAATAATGGTGTTCCAAGAAAGGTCCAGTTGCCAGGACCACAAATACAAATTCCATCTAGACACCGTTGCCCTAGAGCACACAAAAAACTATACGTATCTCGGCCTGAACATCAGCGCCACAGGTAACATCCTGACAAGGCAAGAAGGGCCTTCTATGCCATCAAAAGGAACATAACATTTTACATATTAATTAGGATCTGGCTAAAAATACTTGAATCAGTTATAGAGCCCATTTCCCTTTATGGTTCTGCAAAAATGTCCTCAGTGTACAATGTAAAACACCAAATAATGCATCCAGAGCAGAATTAGGCTGATACCCGCTAATGATCAAATTGGAAAACCACCTAAAAGGAAGCAATTCCCAAACCTTCCATAACAAAGCCATCACCTACAGATAGATGAACCTGGAGAAGAGTCTCCTAAGCAAGCTGGTCCTGGGGCTCTGTTCACAAACAGACCCAACAGAGCCCCAACCAAATCATAAAAAAAAACAAAAAGATAATTACTTAACATATTGGAAAGAATTAACAAAACATCTGAGCAAACTAGAATGCTATTTGGCCCTAAACAGTGGCAGAATACTTGACCAATGTGACTGACCCAAACTTAAGGAAAGCTTTGACTCAGTGAGCATAGCCTTGCTATTGAGAAAGGCTGCCGTAGGCAGATCTGGCTCTCAAGAGAAGACAAACTATGTGCACACTGCCCACAAAATTATGTGGAATCTGAGCTGCACTTCCTAACCTGCCAAATGTATTATGATATTAGAGACATATTTCCCTCAGATACAGACCCACAAAGAATTGGAAAACAAACCCAATTTTGATTAACTCCCATATATATTGGGTGAAATACCACAGTGTGCCATCACAGCAGCAAGATTTGTGACCTGTTGCCACAAGAAAAGGGCAACCAGTGAATAACAAACACCATTGTAAATACAACCCATATTTATGTTTATTTATTTTCCATTTTGTACTTTAACTATTTGCACATAATATGACATTTGAAATCTTTTCAAACAGTGTTTACTGTTAATTGTTATTGTTTATTTCACTTTTGTTTATTATCTACTTCACTTGCTTTGGCAATGTAAACATATGTTCCCCATGTCAATAAAGCCCATGGGGGGAGGGAGGGAGGGAGAGAGAGAGAGAGAGAGAGAGAAGGATTGGGAAAGAGAGGAAACAGGTACGAGAAAGAGAGTGAGGGAAAAGAGGTGGGACAGGAGAGGGAAAGGGAGCAATCAAGGGAAAGTGAGAGAGAGAGGCTGCCTTTGCTACTGCTATCAAGAGCCCTTTTGTTCTCTGTCCGGATCCGACTGTGGTGTAGGACATTCTGGGTATCCGTAGGGGTCAGGAGAAGCAAGCGCAAGCAACATTTGTACAGATACTGTGTTATTTTTATAGCTTTACTCCATTTTCAGGGTGGCATTTTCTTCTGTGCTAACCTCGAGGTTAACTGCACACAGACGCACATAGGGACCCCAGCCAATTTTTTTATCGTTACGCTAACTCAAGCTACCCCCCCCGTGCCACCTCCTCACCTCCCCCCAGTGCCTACCCACAGGACTCCTCCTCACCCCTACCCCGGCCTCTGTGAACGAGGGATTTATTGTCATGAGAAGGGTGAGTGGCGTGGAGCGGTGTGCAGTAATGGCTGCACCTCTTAGGAGGTAGTTAGCTAGTAATCACCGCTCTCACAAGGGAGGGAGCTACAGCCCTCTGAGAGTCCCGAGAGGAGGGAAGCTAGCACTAGCCCCTAGGCTAGTTAGCTCTGTGGGGAGAAGGAGCTACAGTAGCTAGCTGGAGTTAACTTAGTTGTAAGAGAAATGTGCTAGCTAGTTTGATGTGATGAAGAAGTGTGCTGTAATAGATGTAAAGTTCAGGAGCTAGCTACTAAGGCCTGAGCTATAGCCATGGGAAGGAGGGAGGGTAGCTAGCTACGAGCTATAGCCATGGGAGGGAGGGAGGGTAACTAGCTACGAGCTATTTTCAGAAGGCACCAGTGTTTGACTGTTTACTTTTCTTTGGGTTGGAGAGAGGGAGAATTTTGTCGCTTATTTTTAAAGCAAGTGCGTTTTCTCATGCTCATGCATGGGTATAATTTCTGCGGTGGGTTCATCTGGAGGAAGTTTTGGGTCAACATGTCGTTTCTACAATTCACGCCTGTTGCTAACCACCAATATCTCTCTCCTCTCTTTCTTATTCCCTTGTCCTCCCTCTCCCCCTCCCCCTCACCCCCCCTCCCACTCACCTTCCCCCCTCCCACTCACCTTCCCCCCTCCCACTCACCTTCCCCTCTCCCACTCACCTTCCCCTCTTCCTCACTCCTCCTCACCTTCCATCTCCTCCTTCTCTCCCTCTATCCTTCTTTTCGATTATTAACTATTCTCTAGCTGACTAGGCAACGCTTGGTGGATGCGGATGGCATCATCAACCCGGTGGCGTTTTACATCTACCTGACTGCGTGGGTCAGCAACGACCCGGTGGCGTACGCAGCCTCGCAGGCCAACATACGGCCACACCCCCCGGAGTGGCTCCACGACCGCACAGACTCCATGCTCGAGACACGCCTCAGCAGTGAGTGACCAATCACAGCACACTTTACTACCACAAACGCCTTTCAATGGCCAATCATATCAGACACGCTTTTTTGCTCTCAATAATTATTTGGCACACTGGCCTACAGATTTGTCAATTTAATTAAAAAAGACTGAGACTTTATTTAAGAAGTGTGCAGGAACAATTTTTTTCTGCCTCTGGTAGCTCTGGTAGCTGATACTGCTTTATGGTGACATGGAGCTATCCATCTGTTTGTATCGCTAAACACACTCATATACATTTATGCACTACTTGTTGTGTTTTGTGGCCTAACTATTCCATGGGTCATTTCACCTTGATCATAACATTTTACTTATTTTGCTCAACTTCAATTCCATAGGCTTTTATTACATTTGAGCTGCAGTTATTTTAGAGTACCTGTTTGTGTCATTCCATCTGTGGAGTTACTGACTCTTATCTACTTTCTGGTTTTATCTACTTTCTGGTTTTATAAAGTCAATTTTCATACAGTATAGTGTGTGTGTGTGTGTGTGTGTGTGTGTGTGTGTGTGTGTGTGTGTGTGTGTGTGTGTGTGTGTGTGTGTGTGTGTGTGTGTGTGTGTGTGTGTGTGTGTGTGTGTGTGTGTGTGTGTGTGTGTGTGTGGGGCAGGGAATAGCACACTGTGGTACTCTAATGGTGCCTGTGGTGAATGTCATAACTCTTACCACAACAGGCCGCTATGGATTACACACACACACACTTAAAACTCTGTGACCCCAGAACTGCCTACACCCTGTTCTCATTTCCTTACCACACACACAGAAAGCATGCGCGTGTGCGAAGGAAAAGGAAAGAAAATGATTGGGAAAGAGAAAGAGAGGAAAAGGGTGCGAGAAAGAGAGTGAGGGAAAATAGGGTGGACAGGAGAGGGGAAGGGAGCAAGCAAAGGAAAGTGAGAGAGAGGCTGCCTGGTTTTAACTGCAGAGCTGTCATCAAGGCAAAGGGTGGCTACTTGAAGAATCTCAAATATAAAATATGTTTTGATTTGTTTAACACTTTTTTGGTTACTACATGATTCCGTATGTGTTATTTCATAGTTTTGATGGATTCACGATTATTCTACAATGTAGAAAATAGTAAAAATAAAGAAACTCTTGAATGAGTAGGTGTGTCCAAACCTTTGACTGGTACTGTATATATGAATAAAAAAAATAAAAAAAATATTAAATTACCAAAGTTACAATAGATTGCCATAGATTTTCCTGAAATGCCATAGAAATTCCTGAAAATTCCAGTAATTTAGGTAAATTACCAGTAGCTTTGCAACCCTACTCATGTGAATGCACACACACACACAAACACACACACATTCTAAAGCGGCATTCTTTTTGCATTGAATACATGGGCAGAATGTGTGTTGACATCATATATCAGTATAAAGTCAATTTTCATACAGTATAGTGTGTGTGTGTGTGTGTGTGTGTGTGGGGCAGGGAATAGCACACTGTGGTACTCTAATGGTGCCTGTGGTGAATGTCATAACTCTTACCACAACAGGCCGCTATGGATTACACACACACACACTTAAAACTCTGTGACCCCAGAACTGCCTACACCCTGTTCTCATTTCCTTACCACACACACAGAAAGCGTGCGCGTGTGTGAAGGAAAAGGAAAGAGAAAGAGAGGAAAAGGGTGCGAGAAAGAGAGTGAGGGAAAATAGGGTGGACAGGAGAGGGGAAGGGAGCAAGCAAAGGAAAGTGAGAGAGAGGCTGCCTTTGCATTACAGGGGGGAAGATGTGATTGGATAACAAGCAGTGAGTGTAAATATGATTGGCTAAGCAGGGTAGAGAGCTTGGCTGTACAGGAACCCCCTGGAGCAAAGCTATGTTGGCAGAGCTCCAACTCCCAGTCCTAATGGACATTTATAGTGGAGATTATAATGGGCCAAACCATGTTAGCAAGTAGTGCTGCCTGACCCTTGAGGCACTGGAAAGCACACAAGCACACACACACACCACAGGGAGTCTTTGCGGTATCATTTTTGGGATGTTTTTGATCAAACTTATGTTTTTGAAAGACAAATCCTAGGCAAAACAATATGGAATGGATTTTATAGTGGGGGTGTGGTGGGTATAAGATATTATAGTGGGGGTGTAGTGGGTATAAGATATTATAGTATGGTGTGGTTGGTGTAAAGATTTTATATTGGAGTGTTGTGGGTATAAGGAAGCAGAGGGCACATGACATGACATGGGGAGAATGACGTTAGTTTAGAACATGTGTCTTGGCAATGTTGCAATAGTCACTACAAACCAAACGTGTGTGTGTGTGTGTGTGTGTGTGTGTGTGTGTGTGTGTGTGTGTGTGTGTGTGTGTGAGAGAGAGAGATGATTCAGGTTGTAATTACAGCGTATCAACTTCAGGCCTGATACTCTGCTGTCATTAGCCCGTCACTAGGCTGAGACTGGAGAAAATGTATCCCCCCCCCACACACACTCTTACACGCACACATACATGACATGTCAGTCCCTACCAAGGCTCATGGGACCACGTTCCAGCTCTGCCCACCAGCCAGTCCTAATATTCATTTCTGTAGTGAGGCAAAGTGAGTTGGTGCTGAAACGTGGTGCACTTGTTTGAACTCTACCATACCTGCACTGCACCTTTTCAAAACCTCTACCCCCCCTCTCTCTGTCTAGTTCCTGCTGCCGAGCCCATCGAATACGCACAGTTTCCATTCTACCTCAACGGGCTCCGCGAGACCCCCCAGTTTGTGGAGGCCATCGAGTCGGTGCGAGCCGTCTGCAGTAACTACAGCCGCCAGGGCCTACCCAGCTACCCCAACGGCTACCCCTTCCTCTTTTGGGAGCAGTACGTAGGCCTCAGACACTGGCTGCTGCTCTCCATCAGCGTGGTGCTAGCCTGCACCTTCCTCGTCTGTGCCCTCTTTCTGCTCAACCCCTGGACTGCCGGCATCATCGTGAGTACACACAGGCAAACGCAGAGAGATACACACACACTCAGAGAGATGCACACACAGATGCATACAGCCACCCTTTGCCTTGACGACAGCTTTGTACACTCTTGGCATTCTCTCAACCAGCTTCACGTGGAATGCTTTTCCAATAGTCTTGAAGGAGTTCCCACATATGCTGAGCACTTGTTGGCTGCTTTTCCTTCACTCTGCAGTCGAACTCATCCCAAACCATCTCAATTGGGTTGAGGTTGCGGTGATTGTGGAGGCCAGGTCATCTGATGTAGCACAGCCTGGATGTGTGTTGGGTCATTGTCCTGTTGAAAAATAAATGATGGCGTATCGCTGCAGAATGCTGTGGTAGCCATGCTGGTTAAGCGTGCCTTGAATTCTAAATAAATCACAGAGTGTCACCAGCAAAGCACCATCACACCTCCCCCTCCATGCTTCACAGTGGGAGCCACACATACGGAGATCAACCTTTCACCTACTCTGCGTCTCACAAAGACACAGCGGTTGGAACCAAAAATCTCAAATTTGGATTCATCAGACCAAAGGACAGATTTACACCGGTCTAATGTCCATTGCTCGTGTTTCTTGGCCCAAGCAAGTTTCTTCTTCGTATTGGTGTCCTTTAGTAGTGGTTTCTTTGCAGTCATTCAACTATGAAGGCTGATTCACGCAGTCTCCTCTGAACAGTTGATGTTGAGATGTGTCTGTTTATTGAACTCTGTGAAGGATTTATTTGGGCTGCAATTTCTGAGGCTTGTAACTCTAATAAACTTATCCTCTGCAGCAGAGGTAACTCTGGGTCTTCCTTTCCTGTGGCGGTACTCATGAGAGGCAGTTTCATCATAGCACTTGATGGTTTTTGCGACTGCACTTAAAGAAACTTTAAAAGTTCTTGAAATTTTCCGCATTGACTGATCTTCATGCCTTAAAGTAATGATGAACTCTCGTTTCTCTTTGCTTATTTGAGCTGTTCTTGACATAATATGGTCTTGGTCTTTTACCAAATAGGGCTATCTTCTGTATACCACGCCTACCTTGTCACAACACAACTGATTGGCTCAAACACATTAAGTAGGACATAAATTCCACAAATTAACTCTTAACAAGGCATACCTGTTAATTCAAATGCATTCCAGGTGACTACCTCATGAAGCTGGTTGAGAGAATGCCAAGAGTGTGCAGAGCTGTCATCAAGGCAAAGGGTGGCTACTTGAAGAATCTCAAATATAAAATATGTTTTGATTTGTTTAACACTTTTTTGGTTACTACATGATTCCGTATGTGTTATTTCATAGTTTTGATGGATTCACGATTATTCTACAATGTAGAAAATAGTAAAAATAAAGAAACTCTTGAATGAGTAGGTGTGTCCAAACTTTTGACTGGTACTGTATATATGAATAAAAAAATAAAAAAATATTAAATTACCAAAGTTACAATAGATTGCCATAGATTTTCCTGAAATGCCATAGAAATTCCTGAAAATTCCAGTAATTTAGGTAAATTACCAGTAGCTTTGCAACCCTACTCATGTGAATGCACACACACACACAAACACACATTCTAAAGCGGCATTCTTTTTGCATTGAATACATGGGCAGAATGTGTGTTGACATCATATATCAGTATAAAGTCTATTTTCATAAATCTGTCAGATTAGAATCCTGTAAAAGGAGACTTACTTATTACAGAACATTCCAATCCATCAGTTTTAACCTCCACTCCCATACAGTGTGGGAGTGTGGAGAGGAGAGAGAGAGGACGGCAGGGAGGAGAGAGGTGGTGAGTGGAGAAGAGGGAAGGGAGGAGGTGAGTGGAGGAGAAGAGAAGTTTGGAGAGTAGTGGTGAGTGGAGGAGAGGGAAGGGAGGAGAAGGGAGGAGTGGTGAGTGGAGGAGAGGGAAGGGAGGAGAGGGAAGGAAGGAAGGAGAAGAGAGGAGAGACAGTGAGTGGAGGAGAGGAGATCATGCTGCTGTGTTTTTCTAGCCCAGTCCTGTCCCAGTGTTTATTTTGTGCTGTTGTGTTTAGTCTACTCTGTCTCTCCCAGAAACGGACCAAAACTAAATGGGGATAGGACACAAGTTACCCAAGCAACCCCCAATCCCACCTAAAATACAGCCTTTTCCCCATTTCTCTCCTACACATGTGCTGTAGGAGTTTCCAGTGATACACACATACACACACATGCACTCACAGAGTTCATTTGGAAAGTATTCAGAACTCTTGACCTTTTCCACATTTTGTTACATTACAGCCCGATTCTAAAATGGATCGAATAATTTTTTTTCCTCATCAATCTACACACAATACCCCATAATGATGAAGCGAAAACAGTTTTTTTTTTTTTTTTTTTTGCAAATGTATAGATTTTTTTTTTTAATGAAATACCTTATATACATAAGTAATCAGACCCTTTGCTATGAGACTTGAAATTGAGCTCAGGTGCATCTTGTTTCCATTGATCATCCTTGAGATGTTTCTACAACTTGATTGGAGTATACCTGTGGTGAATTCAATTGATTGGACATGATTTGGAAAGGCACACATCTGTCTATATAAGGTCCCACAGTTGACAGTGCATGTCAGAGTAATTGTCCGTAGAGCTCCGAGACAGGATTGTGTCGAGGCATAGATCTGGGGAAGGGTACCAAAAAGTGTATACAGCATTGAAGTTCCCCAAAAACACAGTGGCCTCCATCATTCTTGAATGGAAGAAGTTTGGAAACACCAAGACTCTTCTTAGAGCTGGCCGCCCGGCCAAACTGAGCAATCAGGGGAGAAGCGCCTTGGTCAGGGAGGTGACCAAGAACCCGATGGTCAATCTGACAGTGCTCCAGAGTTTGTCTGTGGAGATGGGAGAACCTTTCAGAAGGACAACCATCTCTGCAGCACTCCACCAATCAGGCCTTTATGGTAGAGTGGCCAGACTGAAGCCAGTCCTCAGTAAAAAGCACATGACAGCCCGGTTGGAGTTTGCCAAAAGGCACCTAAAGGACTCTCTGACCATAAGAAACAATAAAACAAGATTGAAGTCTTTGGCCTAAATGTCAAGCGTCACATCTGGAGGAAACCTGGCACCATCCCTACGGTGAAGCATGGTGGTGGCAGCATGATAAGGGGATGTTTTTCAGCAGAAGGGACTGGGAGACTTGTAAGGATCGAGGGAAAGATGAACGGAGCAAAGTAAGGAGAGATCCTTGATGAAAACCTGCTCCAAAGCGATCAGGACCTCAGACTGGGGAAAAGGTTCACCTTTCAACAGGACAATGACCCATAGAGCCAAGAATACGCAGGAATGGCTTCAGGACAAGTCTCTGAATGTCCTTGAGTGGCCCAGCCAGAGCCCGGACTTGAACCAGATCTGGAAAATAGCTGTGCAGCGACGCTCCCATCCAACCTGACAGAGCTTGAGAGGATCTGCAGAGAACAATGGGAAAGCTCATTGTGCCAATCTTGTAGCATCATACCCAATATATTTTTTTTTATTTATTTAACTTAAGAACAAATTCTTATTTTAAATGACAGCCTAGGAACAGTGGGTTAACTGCCTTGTTCAGGGGCAGAACAGATTTTTACCTTGTCAGCTCAGGGATTCAATCTTGCAACCTTTCGGTTAATAGTCCAACGCTCTAACCACTAGGCTACCTGCCGCCCAAGAATACTTGAGGCTGTAATCATGACAACAACATGGTAGCAACACAACATGGTAGCAGCCCAAAACATGGTACAAACATTATTGAGCACAGACAACACCACAAAGGGCAAGAAGGTAGAGACAACAATACATCACACAAAGCAGCCACAACTGTCAGTAAGTGTCCATGATTGAGACTTTGAATGAAGAGATTGAGTTGCTAGCTGCAGTGAACTGAAAAGATGAGCGACCCAGGGATGTGTGTGCTTTGGGGACCTTTAACAGAATGTGACTGCAGCCCTCACGAGGATGAGGGCTGCAGTAGATATCTAAGATAGGGGGGAGTGAGGCCTAAGAGGATTTTATAAATAAGCAGCAGCCAGTGGGTCTTGCGATGGGTATACAGAGATGACCAGTTTACGGAGGAGTATAAAGTGCAGTGATGTATCCTATAGGGAGCATTGGTGGCAAATCTGATGGCCGAATGGCAAAGAACATCTAGCCACCCGAGAGAACCCTTACCTGCCGATCTATAAATTATGTCTCCGTAATCTAGCATGGGTAGGATGGCCATCTGAATCAGGGTTAGTTTGGCAGCTGGGGTGAAAGAGGAGCGATTACGATAGAGTCTAGATTGAACTTTAGCCTGCAGCTTTGATATGTGCTGAGAGAAGAACAGTGCACCGTCTAGCCATACTCCCAAGTACTTGTATGAGGTGACTACCTCAAGCTCTAAACCCTCAGAGGTAGTAATAACACCTGTGGGAAGAGGGGCATTCTTCTTACCAAACCACATTACTTTTGTTTTGGAGGTGTTCAGAACAAGGTTAAGGGTAGAGAAAGCTTGTTGGACACTAAGAACGCTTTGTTGTAGAGCATTTAACACAAAATCCAGGGAGGGGCCAGCTGAGTATAAGACTGTATTATCTGTATATAAATGGATGAGAGAACTTCCTACTGCCTGAGCTATGTTGTTGATGTAAATTGAGAAGAGTGTGGGGCCTAGGATCAAGCCTTGGGGTACTCCCTTGGCGACAGGCAGTGGCTGAGACAGCAGATTTTCTGACTTTATACACTGCACTCTTTGAGAGCGGTAGTTAGCAAACCAGGCCAAAGACCCCTCAGAGACACCAGTACTTCTTAGCCGGCCCACAAATGGAATGGTCTACAGTATCAAAAGCCAAGTCAAATAAAATAGCAGCACAATATTGCTTAGAATCAAGGGGAATGGTGACATCATTGAGGACATTTAAGGTTGCAGTGACACATCCATAACCTGAGCGTAAACCAGATTGCATACCCGAGAGAATACTATAGACATCAAGAAAGCCAGTCAGTTGATTACTGACAAGTTTTTACAACACTTTTGATAAACAGGGCAAAATAGAAATAGGCCTATAAAAGTTAGGATCAGCTTGATCTCCTCCTTTAAATAAAGGACGTACTGTGGCTGCCTTTCAAGCAATGGGAACCTCCCCAGAAAGGAGAGACAGGTTAAAAAAGCTGGAGATAGGCTTGGCAATCATAGGGGCAGCAACCTTAAAGAAGAAAGGGCCTAAACCATCTGTTGCAGATGTTTTTTTGGGGTAAAGTTTAAGGAGCTCCTTTAGCACCTCGGACTCAGTGACTGCCTGCAGGGAGAAACTTTGTAGCGGGGCAGGGGAAAAGACGGAGAAACATCGGGGATAGTCGCATTAGAAGGGGTGGGAGATGAGGAAATGTTGGACGGGCAAGGAGGCATGGCTTAGTCAAACTGGAATCCTGACTTAATGAAGTGGTGATTAAAGAGCTCAGCCATGTGCTTCTTGTCAGTAACAACCACATCATCAACATTAAGGGACATGGGCAGCTGTGAGGAGGAGGGTTTATTCTCAGAATAAACGGTCTTTAACCGTTTACCAGAACTTCTTGGGGTTAGACCCACAGAGAGAGAACTGCTCCTTAAAGTAACTAACTTTGGCCTTCTGGATAGCCTGAGTGCACGTATTTATCATTTGCCTGAACGATAGCCAGTCAGCCTGAGTATGCGTGTGCCAAGCCTTTCGCCAAATGCAATTCTTGAGGTGGAGTAACTCTGCAAGATCACGGTCGCACCAGGGGCTGAACCTAGTGATGCACCAATATGACATTTTAGGCCAATACCGATATCCGATATTTTCCTTGCCAAATATTTTTTTTAAAATCATTCCAGTACAGTTAAATAGTTAACACACACACATGGGCGCAGCGGTCTAAGGCACTGCATCTCAAGGCAAATGGCATCACTACAGTCCCTGGTTCGGATCCAGGTTGTATCACATCCGGTCATGATTGGGAGTCCCATAGGGCGGCGCATAATTGGCCCAGCATCGTCCGGGCCATCATTGTAAATAAGAATTTGTTCTTAACTGACTTGCCTAGTTAAATAAAGTTTACACACACACACCACACTGACCAATAAGTTATTTTGTTGGCATTTACATATGTCCCCATTACCAGTAAAACATAATCAAACCTATTTCTTTCACTTACTTGCTGTGCTAATTCGTTGTTCAGTCGTTTCATTCTCAACCAGGATTTCTATGGAAATTAATATATAACGACTTGGGGCTAGCCGTTGTAAGTTCAGAGTCACTCGCCCCAACAGTGCGTGTGTGCTGGAGGCAAGCGAAAGCTCGGAAGAGAGGGGTGAGTGTGGTGGAGGTATCTGTACCAGACAGGGGGAGATAGGCCAGGGCAGACGGTGAACAGATCGCCAGGTGGAATCCAGGCAGCAGTGCAGTAGGCAACGGGAGTAGGTGTCACACCCACTTTGGAGAAGCTTTTATTTCTGGTGGCAGATTCTTGTAGAAAATGCCATTGAACGGTCTTTGAACAGCAGGGGGGGGGCTTCAGAGGACGCTTCAAAGACTCCTGCCACTTGTTGGGGTATTATGGGGTATTGTGTGTAGATCGATGAGGGGAAAAAACAACAATTTAATTCATTTTAGAATAAGGCTGTAACATAAAAAGTCAAGGGGTCTGAATACTTTCCGAATGCACTCCATACTGTACAAGACATGTCAATATACCTGCTAAAATAATGGTTACTAAACAGTATTCAGCATGACAGGGCCCATACAATTATCTTTTGAATTCTCCCAAATTCTGTTTTCTGTTTTATTTTTCCCGGTTTTGAATTTCTTTCTGTTTTTTTCCTCTCAATAGTACAATTATTCATAGAGAAACAATGAAAATGGATGTTCTGAATACATGTCAATGGTTAAATCACATCAGAATAAAATGTTTTAGGTCTGGGGGAAAAACGAACACATTTGCATTTTGGAGGGTAATTCCCCTTTAATTGTGCATCTAGCAAGAGAGAAATGTGTTGATCTAGCGACCTTTCTGTTGTTAGGCCTACTGCTGCAGTACATGTCATGACAGATTTTGTAAAACAATGGCCACCCAATTGATACAAATAATCATGATATAGTTCTGCCAGGTAAGCCTACTTTGTACTTAACTTTTCATTTAGAAGGTTATTGGGGAAAGTCTTTCTGTCTACCCACAACGGTTAACATTAGCAATTAGTACTGAGTGATTAGTGCTTTTAGAGGTTGGTTTGGTTTCGGTTCGATTATTACAAAATAATCACGGTTTTCAATTTCAAATAATTAAATCATTAAATGCGCTATGCATTATGTGGGTTGAATGCTGCAACAACACAGAATAACACAATAAATGAATATCCCATGATGGTAGTGACTGCCCATTACTGCTTATCACTTATTAACCATCATATATTCACACTTTACTTTAATGAAATATTCAGTGTTTATGTATAGTATATTTGTTTTATTTGATGACTATTATTTCATTCCAAGTCATCATCTCATCTCTATAGAGCTGCTGCCTATGCTGTCTGACAACATCACTATTTTACTAGTTCTTCAAAGTAAATAAGGCATATGACTGCTGAATATCAACCATAAATCACCCAGATCATGCATTTTCAGGTATAGATATCTTGCAAAGCAACTTCTCTCCATCCCTGTCCATCATGCATTCTTCTGTCTCTTCTCTCCGTGTCTGCCTGATACCAAACAGACAGACAGGCAATATTGGCAGATATTGTGTTACGTTTGGCTTTTTAAGCCAGTAGTGGTTAACCCGGTGTGGGATAATGTCAATGTGGCTTTTATTGGGTTGTTGCCGGGAGCTTTATGTTTATGACAGTTTGCCATGAAACACATGGGAAAAATGCATGTACTTTCAGAATTGCTTGGTGAGCTACTCATAGGTGTGCTACGATCTACCTTTTGGAAACCCCTGCTCTAGCTTTACAAACCAAATAAAAGGACAAGTTATGGTGGGGCTTCAAGTTGAACCATGCTTTGTTTTGTCCAGACCAGGCCACCAGTATCCTTCCTTACATCCCCTATCCCCTGCGTCCTAACCACCATAGCCAAACCCTTACCCCTCCCCTTACCCCTTACCCCCAGCTACAGGCCACACACACACTAGTGTTGACTTTGACTCCAGGTATAAATAAATGTGTTAAAAAAATATGTATATAATCGCTTTTTGCTTGGTCTGGTATTTGTCATCCTATAGCTTATTTTACATCTTCTTTTTAAATAGTGATCCAACATATTTTCAGCACTTTTATTTCCATTACTGATCAAAACACATTTTCTCATGATCACTCTTGTCTGTCTGCAGCAGACATATAGTGAGCAATATACTTGGAACATCAAATCGCAATAAAATCGCAGTATCAAATCAAAATGTATTGTATTGTGAGGTCTCTGGCAATTCCCAGCCCTAACACACACACACGTTTTATTTTTTTCTCGTGGGGACCTAAAATACATTTCCATTCAAAATCCTATTTTCCCTAAACCTAAACCTAACTCCTAAGCCTAAACCTAACCACTTATCCCTTACCCTAATTCTAACCCTCATTTTAATCCTAAACCTAACCCCTAAACTTAAAAAAGCCTT
Organism: Hucho hucho; assembly: GCA_003317085.1. Taxonomy (NCBI): domain Eukaryota; kingdom Metazoa; phylum Chordata; class Actinopteri; order Salmoniformes; family Salmonidae; genus Hucho; species Hucho hucho. The sequence goes on along the minus strand of QNTS01001139.1, from coordinate 150,641 downwards.
TGTCCCCTTTGTCCTAATGGGGACGTGGGAAATGTCCCCACGAGGGAGAATTTTCCTTGTTTTACTATCCTTGTGGGGACTTCTGGGTATTTTAGGTCCCGACAAGTATAGAACACAGCCCACACGTTTTACTGTCTTTCGGATGGGACGTTAACCCGGGTGACCTGACTCTCTGTGGTCACTAAATATAACATTGCACTTATTGTAAGAGTAGGTGTGTTAACCCCGGTGTCATGGATAAATTCCCAATCTGGCTCTCATACCATCATGGCCTCCTAATCATTCCCATCTTCCAATTGGCTAATTCATCCCCCCTCCTCTCCCTTGTAACTATTCCCCAGGTTGTTGCTGTAAATGAGAATGTGTTCTCAGTCAACTTACCTAGTAAAATAAGGGTAAAATATAACATTTAAATATCCTTGAGGGTAGCTAAAATAGATTTCCATTCAAAATGCTATTTCCCCTTGTCCTAAACCTAACCCTTACCTTAACCTCTAACCCTAAACCTAATAGCCTTTGTCCTCATGGGGATGTGGTTCGAGCGAGAATTTTCCTTGTTTTACTATCCTTGTGGGGACGTTTGGGGATTTTGTCTCTGATGACAGTGGAGATGTTTGGATTCATGCTGGGGTTGTTCTCTGGGTTAAACTGTAGATGGTCTCTAATGGTCATTAACGGTTGTGTTGCGGTCTGTCTGTCTTTCAGGTCCTGGTCCTCTCTCTGATGACCGTGGAGCTGTTTGGTATGATGGGGCTGATAGGGATCAAGCTCAGTGCTGTTCCTGTGGTCATCCTCATCGCCTCTGTCGGCATAGGAGTAGAGTTCACTGTACATGTTGCTCTAGTGAGTGTACACACACACACACACACACACAATATATATTTTACTATTCTTGTGAGGACCTAAAATCCTATTTTCTCTAAACCTAACCCCTAAGCCTAAAATAGCTTAACATTTCACACACACACAGAAAGTGTTTTGTATATTTACAAATTACATTATAGTTTTTCTGATGAGTTGTGTCTGTGTGTGTGCGTTGCAGGCGTTCCTCACAGCGATAGGGGATCGTAACAGACGGGCAGTGCTGGCGTTAGAACACATGTTTGCTCCTGTGTTGGACGGAGCCTTCTCTACTCTACTAGGAGTCCTCATGCTAGCAGGCTCTGAGTTTGACTTCATCGTCAGGTGAGTGGGACCAGTTGTGGGACACAGACACACACACACACACACATACAGTACACAGACATACACACATTAACACATACACTCATGCACAAAGACTACATGCACACTCAAATACACATGCACACACTCATGGAAAGAGACTCATACTCTCTCACACACTCAAATGCACATGCACACACTCATGGAAAGAGACTCATACTCTCTCACACACTCAATCTCTCACACTCTCAACAAGTAAAGCACAAAACAATTTGACATAAACAATTGCATTTCTAAGTTTTATTGACAAATGTTGATATGAAAAATGTATATGAATGCTGTAAGTACAGAAATTGTTTACTCAGTGGGAAATTAATATCCAACTACTCAGTGACAACTGTGTGGAGTTTGTGACAGCAACTATGTGAGCTTTATGTCCTGGGGTTTCCTATGATCTTCTATGTAGAAGAACCCTTTACCTTCTAACTACTTTTGTGGAGCTTGTGAGCGTTATAAAACAGAACATGTTACATGTGTGGGTTCCCTCAAACCATTCACATTCTACAGACATTTTTGTAAAACAAGGGCTCCTTCGGCATCTGTCCTTCTCTCACAAACACCGCTCTAGTTCAGCCCCCTTTAATCACACAGACTAAAGTTGGGTATTTATGGATGCAGAAGAAATAGACAAATCCAATGGTACAGAAGTCTGTAGCTCAAACACACAATGTTTAAAAGGGATTAGAAGTCCAAAACGCACCGGTGTTACAGTGACCCTCATTGGTTAACCAAAGTCCCAGAATGGCACTTGATCCATACAGCTAAACTCAGCTACTGCTCTGTTCAATCATTCAATATCATTACATTTGACATTTCTTACGTAAAAAATGTTTAGAGACAGCCATGTATGCATTAATGAATCAATTATACAATCGTACATTTGACTTAGTTTTTACCAATATAACAACATAATGGTAATCATTTATTTGAATGGCTAATCTCCATTGATAAACTGGGTGAATCAAGATGTAGCCTAGGTCTATTTACATACATTGAGTTACTGAGCTTGTTTTGGCTGATTTCAGGGGATAGAGATTACAAACAATCTGTTTCCCTTCCATTTTGGGACTTATTTTATTGTACTGCTCATCATTTTATAAAATAAGAAGTAGCTTATTTTATAAAAGTGAGCGCTGTTTCTTTAACCAGTAATGACCACATTCACGAGTGAAAAGATCATCTTTGGGAGAGACGTGAGAGGGAGACTAATTAAGTAAATGAATCAGCTTTGAAATCAGCATATTTTGTGTTATGGTTTTCGATATTATCCCAAAGTACTAGGGGTAGTGAATTGATGTTGGCTTCAGCTGTCAGCTAGCAAGGAAAGTTAGCCTACAAAGCTGGAAGATACTAGTATCTTCTTGCATTGTAAGGTGTTCTAACCTGTATGGACATTGTTTTGCGAACAGTAATGAACAGTTTCAACATTTCTACCTGCCGGTGTCACATTATTGTGTGTTATCTTTTTTGGTGTTTCTGTGGTGTTTCTGTGGCTTTCTGTGGCGTCAGTCGAGCGTTAAGGCTGTGCCTGAGCCTGCATGTCACACAGGAATCTACCTGAAACACCACTCATCCCCCCCCTCTCTCTCACTCTCTCTTGATCTCTCTGTCTTTCTCTTAACACGGGGGAGGTGTGAGACAAGGTTCCTATTATTAAGTGCTAAGCGTATTGGCTCTAAATAAAACATGTTCATTGGTAGCACTGCTGCTCCCGATTTAAAAAAGCAGTTAGGAGCACTACATGAACTTTAGGAGCACCAGAAAATAAGAGGCTGTAAATTGATTGAGATACAGCCTACAGTATATTGGGCCTCTACTTTTGAAGCACATGTGTTGCACTAGAAATGAATATGTGACACTGTAAAGGCATTTTTCCCATTGAGATGCATTACATTGAAAATTGTACACTGTCTCTTTAAAAATGTCGGATTTGTGATGAGGACATGCAAGAGATCTCTCATTCATTGATTGCTATGATCATTAATCTCCTGAAGAACCTATCTCTTTTCCTTTCATTCTGTGCCCCAAAATGTTTGATTATACTGGTAAAGTTACCAGGTTGTTAGCTAGCTGGCCAATGACGTAACATGACTGAACAAAGTGTAAACAAATGGTTAACGATGTAAAATGCGATCATGGCGATCCGCTATAGCAGGGTACTCAAGTACTATTTGAGCGGTCCGGTCACACATTTCCTAAACGACAAAGGTCCGGATGGATATCATCATTTATCGGCGTAGTAACACACCTACACGTCGCAACCCATGCGACCCCAAACTGTTCATACCCCTCTCAAACGGTTAATTCCCACAATTCTCTACATTTTGCATAGGGCAGCGATATTTTTTTGTCTGTTTTAAATCTAATTTCCTGCAATTCTACACATTTTTCCACGTCTTACGTGTTTATATGATACCAGGGGTTGAAGCCCGGCCACGCTACTATTCGTAAAATTATTTGTTTTTGTAGTCGAGACCTGCAGTGCGCCAGTTGAGTATGGGGGCGCTATGGAAAGATACAAATGTTGCGGCGGTAATATGGGTCAGATCTTTTGACTTGGTTTGGCTACAAGCAGGCCATTTTCGTTGTAGTAATGGTGCAACCATGACGCTATCGAATCTGCACCCACTTTTTTCTCTAGGGCACTTGGAGACAACGGTACAGCGTAACCTTATCGTTAAAAAAATCATTCTCTGGGAGATCTTTTCTCTAGTTGCACAGTGGGTGCTCCCAAAATAAAACTCCTGGTCACACAGCAAAATATTTTGTTGCATATGCGACCAAGTTGATCGCACTTTAGTGCCGTAGCTAAGCATATCTTGGAACAGTGTCTAGGTTATTTCCGCAGACTACTGTCTAAGTAGCCATTAAGGAGGAAGCTTTGTAAGGTGGGTGATCTATCTCTTTAAGCAAATAGGGCCATCTCCACCCATGTGGTCTGGAAACACACACACCGCCCTGCTCCCTGACCTTGTTATCATGGGGGTCAACGATGGAGTGCTTAGGAGTGAGAGTGCACACACACACACACTAACCCTTCTCTCCTCATCTCTTCTGGTCCACTTAGTCTCAGTCTCTGTCTCAAGCTATTTTAAGTCTGGGGTGTTCTGCGCCTGAAGACTGCAGAATAACAACACACGCAACTCCTATTATTCTTTTCATGCCGAAATAAATGTTTCCCTGACTTTCCTTGTCAACCCCTCAAATGTTTTCACTACAAACAGCTCCAGCGCAGTGTTTGTGTGAGTGGGTGGGTGCTTGTGTGTGTGTGTTCCAGTGTAGATGTGGCTTTAAACCAAGGCAGAAGCTCTTTCCCCTCTTCATGTCGAGAGAGGCCAACAGCGAGGAGAGGAGAGGGGGCAAAGGGAGAGAAGAGAGGAGAGGGGGCAAAGGGAGAGAAGAGA
>QNTS01001139.1:110048-145226 GCA_003317085.1 Hucho hucho | reverse complement strand
AAAGGGAGAGAGGAGAGGAGAGGGTGAAAAGGCAGAGGAGAGGGAGAAAAGGGAGAGAAGAGAGGAGAGGAGAGGAAAGGGAGAGGAGAGGAGAAAAATGGAGAGGAGAGGAGAGGGGGAAAGGGAGAGAGGAGAGGGGGAAAATGGAGAGAAGCTGTAGCCCCAGCTCCCTCACTGTATCCTCAACCCCTGTCCCCAGTCTCAACCCCTGTCCCCAGTCTCAGCCCCTATCTCATTCCATAGTCTGTCTAAAAAGGCCTGTTTATTGATGCTACTTCGCTGGGCAAACTGCAGCTCTCTCTTTTCTTCTCTTTCTCTTTTCTATCTCTTTTCTATATTTTTTCTCTCTCTCTCTCTCTCTCTGTCTCTCTCTCTGTCTCTCTCACACACACATACACCATATGCACACACATACTGAATAAACACATTAACAGAAACACACACACACACAGATCAGTTATACATGTGTTAGTGCGTTTAGTCTGTAGTATACCAGCTGGCGGGAGCCAATCTGAAACACACACACCAATGTAGTGCTTCTGAGATGAACAACTTAACAACTAGATGAAGGGTCACACACACACAAACACACATAGACAGTAAGCATTCTCCAAGAGGATGGAGCAACTTGAGCCTGAGTATTGAGAGGACACACACACACATGATGAAAAGAGGAGGAAAGCCTTCCTTAATGAAGGAGCTGGAGAGGGGAGAAAGAGGAGTAGGAGAAAGAGAGAGAGAGAGAGTGATTAGACAGGATGTTTTACTTGATACACTGGAGATTTAATTAGACAGGGTGTTTTACCTGATACACTGGAGATTTAATTAGACCGGGTGTTTTACCTGATACACTGGAGATTTAATTAGACAGGGTGTTTTACCTGATACACTGGAGATTTAATTAGACAGGGTGTTTTACTTCATACACTGGATATTTAATTAGACAGGGTGTTTTACCTGATACACTGGAGATTTAATTAGACAGGGTGTTTTTCTTGATACACTGGATATTTAGTTAGACAGGGTGTTTTACCTGATACACTGGATATTTAATTAGACAAGGTGTTTTACTTCATACACTGGAGATTTAATTAGACAGGGTGTTTTACCTGATACACTGGAGATTTAATTAGACAGGGTGTTTTACCTGATACACTGGAGATTTAATTAGACAGGGTGTTTTACCTGATACACTTGGGATTTAATTAGACAGGATTGTAGAGTGCCGGGAATTTCACAGGGGCTTAGCTGGAAAGAAGGGAAAGAGGGAAAGAAAGAGAGGGAGGGGTGCTGTTCAGTGTTCTCTTTCTATTTCTTCTAGGCTAAATTGTTTCAATTCTATACTTTGCTTCTGCCTATTTTTTTAGATCAGAAAAGGGGAGAGGCCCCTGTCCTTTTGTGCCCCCTCAACCCCCTCCTTCCCACCTCTTCCCTTCCTTACCCCTCCCCCCTTCTCCCCCTTCCCACTTCTCACCTTCCTAACCCCTCCCCCCTTCTCCCTCCTTCACACTTCTCCCCTTACTTACCCCTCCCTCCTTCCCTCTTCTCCCCTTCCTTACCCCTCCCTCTTCTCCCTCCTTCCCATTCTCCCCTTCCTTACCCCTCNCCTCAACCCCCTCCTCCACATTCCTGACTGCTTTGTTGTCTTCATGTTTGCTTATACTCCGCACACCCCACTTTCTCCCTCCCTCTTTTTTTCCATGCCTTTGAATTAACCAACTCCAGTTAATTGTGCTTCCTTCTCTTTCTCTGTGCGGCTTTCTAAAGACTAACCCTCTTTGGCAGGACTTGACAGGTAAATTTCTGTTTCCTACTAAACCAACGTACGTGTGTGTGTGCATGCGTGCGTGTGTGTCGTGGTCTTTTCAGGCATGTGTAATGGTTGATATAGTTCATGTTTAGCACAGCCTCTCTCCTGTTGTTCTGTGTTGCTCCAGGTATTCTCTTTGTGTACGCACGCACACACACACACATCCACTCACGCACACACACACACACACAGATATACCTATAAACACCCATGCACACCCACGCCCTTACCCACCCACCCACACAAACCACACACACACACATACATATATACACCCATGCACACCCTTACCCACACAAACACACACACACACACACACATATACCTATAAACACTCATCCACACCCATACCCACCAACCCACACAAACACACACGCACCACACACACAAACACACACACATACACACACATACATTTTGACACACCCATGCACGTCCATACCCACCAACCCACACAAACCACACACACAAACACACACGCACCACCCACACAAACACACACACATACACACACATACATTTTGACACACCCATGCACAGCCATACCCACCAACCCACACAAACACACACGCACCACCCACGCAAACACACCCACCCACATTTACACACCCATGCACACCCACCCACACAAACCACACACACATTTTGGCTTACCCTGTGGTTTTTCAGATGTGTCTTGGCTCTAATGCCTGTGTTTGGTGTTCATTGTGGTTGTCACAGGTATATCTATGTGATGCTACTAATGTTCCACTGGTTAAGTTGTTCAAAGCTTCTGCCAAAATGACCACAGAATGTTAGTGGTTGTGACTCTTTGCTACCTATCTTCTGTGGTGTAGGTGTATGGTGGTTGATGAAATGTCGTGCCCATGTTGCCTGTCTTAACAGTAGACTGTGTTGGTTTGTTGCAGGTATTTCTTTGCTGTGCTGGCCATCCTGACCATTCTGGGGGTGCTGAATGGTTTGGTCCTTCTCCCTGTGTTGCTGTCTTACTTTGGCCCCTATCCAGAGGTCAGATGGTTTCTTCTGCAGAAATACTATAATGGCATGCACACACATATATTTTTACACACACACACATTTTTTACACGCACACACATTTTATACACACATATTTTTTACACACACGTATTTTGGAGAACCAACACTAACTTTTCATTGAATGTTTTAACACGAGCTCATCATGAAATTATTTAGCCGCATAGTTTGTGTAAAAACAAAAAAAAGAAAGAAAAAGTATTCCCTCATCTCCTTACATCTCCCTCCTTACTCTGTCCCCCTCAGGTGACCCCTGTTGATGGGCTTAGCCAGTTACCCACCCCGTCCACAGAGCCCCCTCCTCACGTGGTCCACTTCTCTGTCCACCCCTGCCACACCACCTCAGGGACGGGGACAGGTACAGGCTCTGACTCGTCAGACTCTGAGTACAGCTCCAACACCACGGCATCAGGCATCAGCCAGGAGCTGCAGCAGTACGACCTCCCCACCACTAGAGGCAGAGCTGGGAGAGCAGAGGAGGTGCGACAAGGAGCAGTGCCAAGAAGGACAGCTAGACAAGGAAATGCCACAGCCTACTCTTTGTCGTCTGTAAGTGCTTCAGATAATGCCAACACACACGTGACATATGCTCACACTCTCTGTTTGAACATGCTGAACATGTGTACAAGTTGTTCTGATTTTCGGATCTCTCTCCTTTCAGTCGGTCCTGCCGGAGTCGGATGCCCACCCCGGTGCATCCCGTTGCTTCAGTAAGAGGGACCTACAGTCGCTGCCCCCAACCCGCCCACGCATGGACGCTTTTGAAACTGCTACTGAGGCTGGAGGCCATTACGGCTCAGGCGGCCATTTTGTCCCGGGCGGCCACCGAGAACGTTCTACGGGGCACAGAACTCGTCCATCCCACAACCCCCGGCCCAATCGCCACCAACCTCACCACTCTAACCCCGCCCCTACTTACTGCCAGCCCATCACCACGGTAACAGCCTCTGCATCGGTTACCATCGCCGTCCATTCTGCCCCTCCCCCCACTCAGAGCCCCACCTCCTCTTACCCAGGACACACTGCAGCGGACAGTTACCACACAGCAAGGGGCGCAGAGTCTGCCTTCCAGCACCCCCATGTGCCACTGGACGTCCATACGGGTTGCAGAGGAACCAAGATGGACACCAAGGTGGAGGCCATGGAGCTCCAGGATGTGGAGTGTGAGGCAGCTGAGAGCGACTGTGATAAGAGGGCAAGCTGAGGTGAGCCTCAATGAGTTTGTAGCTTCTCATGACCGTGAAGTAATTCACATGTTGGTATTACATCCACAAAGTACTTGCAATGAATGTTCCTTTTCCTTCTTTGGTTTTGTTACTTGCAAAAATGTCTCCATTCAGTCCTTTAAAATCCTTTTTACTGCAAACTGAACATAATATATTGAGCGTTGTGCCTTTAGAGAGTGAGATGCGTGTGCTGTCATGACAGGTTTCTAACTGTGTGTTGTCTGTCTCTCTGTTGTTCCAGTGGAGGAGAGCAGAAGCACAACGACCAAAGACTCCCTCTCTCACTCAGCGGCCCAATGCAGCGCAGCTCAGCGACACACATAACCCTGTGGTGGCTAGTGCCATGGTGCTCATTCTTACTGTAACCCCGTGGATGTTTGTCTTAAATATCTCTATCCATCATTAAAAGATGTATACTTATGTAGATATGAACAAAAAAGTAATGTAGGAGCTGTACAACTCCTTTTTTTAACAGACTGGGGACATCATTTTCTATGGCGTGTGTGTGTTTTTGGTTTTACTTTCCTTGTCGGGGACAGAAGTCATCAGAAGGACAGTAAAACAAGAAAAATGTGACATTTAGCCAGTCCCCACACGGAAAACGGCTATTTTAAGGTTAGGGGTTAGGTTTAGGGTTAGGGTTACAATTAGGGTGATGGTTAGAATTAGGTTTAGGAGTTAGGGTTAAATTAGGGGTTTCGGGTTAAGGTTAGGGTAAAGATTAGGGTTAGATTAAGGTTTAGGGTTAGAGGTTAGGGAAAATAGGATTTTGAATGGGACCAATTGTTTTGTCCCCACAAGGATAGTAAAACAAACGTGTGTGTGTGTGAGAAATGTCTGATTACTGTTGTTCACTCGTCTGTGGATCTGTGCCGTGAGGAAGCTTCATCTAGACAATACAGTTCAGCATACATTGTTGCTGCTTAAGATATTCTGTAATAATGTATAATAACTTGTATAATAATTCTATGCAAATGTTTATTTTATGTTAGAAAGAGGAGTGAGTGTGTAAACGTGATTGTGGGTTTGTGTTTGTGTGGGTGCGTAGGTGGGTGTGTGTACGGTTGGGTGGGTAACTCATCGGATACATCTCTAAAAATATATAGACTAACAATCACGTCAAGTGAAACTACTCAATAACTACACAGGGCATGTATGTGTGTGTTTATATATGTGTGTGTGTGTATGTTTGTACATGTATGTTTGTGTATAAAGGTACTCTTTTTTTAAACAATTAATTTGCATATCACAAACCTGTGGTAGTTATGAAACAATTACTGTTGAACTCTGACTCACGCTATGCGTGCTATTTAATACGAGCCGATATGTAGAAGATATAACAGGTGTTTGTTGTGACTTGGCTGTCCCAATTACCCATCTCCCATTTCCTCTGGTAATGTCATAGCTCTCGGCGGCCATCTTAAAGTAGCATGAGTCATCTTAAAGTAGCATGAGTGGGCGTAAAAGTATCCCTCCCATAGTTAAAGTGGAACTGACAGCATTTTAACTACTTTGTGGATAAGAAACAAACAGACAATCATAATATCAGTAAAAAATATAAAATTCCCAGTTTATGCCACAAAACCAACATTATAAGAGGTTTTAAAAATAGGGTTATATTTGACTCAACATTCCATGACGTTCACTAAGGCATTGTTGGCAGAATAGAATGCATTTCAATGCATGATTAACATAATTCACCAATAAATTTTTTTGGTAGTCCAAAAAATATTGCTATCAGGTTGTAAGTCACAGCTGGCCTGGTACATTGTTTGCTGCCTCCATTCGGGATGCATTGTTTCAGCTTCAATTACTCAATATTTTTGACAAAAACTGACAAATGTACGCGGAGCCCACCGTTAGCTAGCTGCTAGGAGGATGTCATGCCATTGGAGGAGTGGGTGAGTGACTGACATTTGTCCCTCATATACACAGCTAGAGATGCAGGTGTCATTTGGTTAGCTAGTGGGAACTTGAACGACTGTTATCCAGTTAGAATATCTCTTGCATTCGTAAATTCGCAGATAACATGTAAACAGCCTAACCAGCTCTGCTACGGCGAGTAAATGGTCAGAGTGAGGTGTTCTCTCATTTGTGTCTGGAAGTAGCTAGATAGCAAGCTAGCCAACTTCAGCCAGTTAGCTTGGGTGCTTGGTTGGGACAAGCATGCATTGGCAGGCAAGCTGCAGAAGGACGAGTAGGCTACAATTCCCCATCGTTTATCAGTGCAATTTTTATGGCCAACTAGCTGAAAAGGCTTGAGAAGGTTTATCTAATGTTCCTTCGTTAGATTTTAGCTCATCTTGCTCTGGCTGGCAGTAGTTCTTGTTGTTGTTGATGTGCATAACGGAGGGAGAGAGAGCCTATCTTGTCATGGTTGTTTGATCAATAGGACTGTAAAGTTCCCAAATGTAAATGGACTCCCGTGGCGTTCACAAATTTGCAGAAATCCATTCAGGTGTATTTTGAAGCTTTTGGCGAATGTGTTCTAATGATCTAAAGTCGCACTGTTGCAACTTCCTGTAAACACACAGTCCAGTTCAAAGTGAATGATGGCAGGCCCATGTGGCAAATGGTTTGTTTGTATAAATGCCTACTGTAGCTCTGATTGCCTATAGGAACCGGTCTGTGTAGACTCCGGTCCTGGACGAGACAGATGTTTTTATTAGGTTTTATTTCCTGCAGGGGCTATTAATTGTCCAAACGCACAGCCGCTTTCCCACTTTATATTGCTATAGAATTTTCAGAAATACCTTAGTATACGTAATTCCCAAACGTTCAAAGAATTTATTAAAACGTGCTCGCTTGTCAGAAAATGTTTAAAAACTTTCTGGGGGTGTGTATGAACAGATTTTGAATTGATTGCATGTTGTCAAAATGCTGTCAATTCCACTTTAATGCATATTGCAATTGGTGGATAAAATCCGTGGTAGCTAGTCAAGGCCATTATGGAGGATATTGTTGTGAAATGTACATCTTTGTTTGTTTCCTTTTTTTTTTTATGAATGCAAACTTCTGTAATTCTCACTGTAAATATACATTGTTGTCCTATCTCTAGTGATAAGCTACAGCTACGGTATTTCCCAACTCAACATGGCACTTGACTGAATTACACGTTTCATTCACAAGAAACTCTTTCTCTCTTCACCCCCCTCTTTCTTCCTCTTTACCCAATAAGATACACCGTCCAGAGAGCACTATCTGGTCTAACAATACTCTGTGTGTGTGTGTGTGTGTCTGTCCTATCTCTCTTCCCTCCTCAGAGACAGCAAAGACAACTGGCCCCAATTTATCCCCAGCCTTCCCCACCCACCCAACCTCACCTCATAAAAATCCACAACATAACGCCATGACACTAATTGGAAGTTCCCTCTCAACTGCCAAATGTCGCTGGCCAAAGCCTCAAGGGTCAGGGTTTACTAAGACCCACTGCCCACCCCATCATGCCAGGTGTGTGTCGGTCATGTCTTTCCAGACCCCCCCCTACACACAGTCTCCCTGTCCAACACGTGTAGCTATGTGTGTCTTTTTGCGTGTCAGCTGCTTGAGTGAAAATCTTTTTTTCTTTCTCCTGATGTCATATTGGCAATAATGGAGAGAAATCATGGCTGGCAACTATTTTCTTAAATTTGTAATGTTTTGTTTGTGTTTGGTTTTTCAAAGTTGAATTTGCGATATTTATATTTTTGTATTATAAGATGTTTTTGTTTTGTTTACTTCTATTATTGGTCATAAATGTCAGTGGATAACAAATGCAGGGATTTTTATGTCTATTGAAAAACACTATTACAGTTATTGTTTTGACATGAATGGTGTTCAATCTGTATAAAGTGCTTACTAATGTTAAGTAGGGAAACAAGAGTATATAACATTTACACTACAAGACTCACCATAGCTCTTAGAGGATTTTAAAAGGGAAAAAATGATCTATGGTTTTCTACAGACTGCCATTTGGTCTTGGTTGGCGAGGATATATATTGTTTCAGTTACAAAGATAAATGTATGCCATATAATTTATTTATATGAAAATGTATTTTTGTAGTGTACATAGTTGTTGTCAAGTTATTTGACAGAAGTATATATTTTTAAGAGTTTATATGTAATAATACCATAACAGAGAAAAATCCTACGGTGCACACTTTCATTTCTAACTGGCTCTCTGACGGCATTGACTGACTCATCCCACTCAGTATTATCTATCATAGGGGAGAGAAAACTCAGCAAGCTGTTTCTATGGGTTTGTGAAAGGCTAGCCATGAAAGTAGAAATTGTACTGGCTCTCTAAATATTAATGTTCAAACACTGATAGAATTCTAACAAATAAAAATATTATAACTTATTTGTCTCTTTTTTTATAACTTTAATAAAATCTTAAAGGATCTTAAAGGAATCGTTTGTTGTTGACTTTGGGTCAATGATTTCAGAAATGGTGTTGATATCCTGAAACACAGAACATCTTCTCTGCGCTCTTCAAAGACAGCAAAGACAACTGGCCTCAATACTGACCTTACCTCGTAATAATCCACAACATAAGGCCATGACCGTGCTATGTGAGGTATATGCATAACACACAATACGATACTGTACTTACCATAAATTACAACACCCTTTCATAATAGTAACATGCACAGAACATGTTTTTGTTAAAGTCCCACTCGTTTTGAGCAAAATATTTTTTTGAACCTGTATGGATATTGTTTACCATGTACTGTATGGTTTCACACTTTACAGCCAACTTCTCCTCCCTCGTTCCCTCCATCCTCCCTCTGCTCCCCTGTTTGGTATGATTTTGATGGACAGCTTTATAGACTGCAAGGAGATTGGTTGTAGTTACAATTCAGCTGGTCTGTTCAGAGTAATGAAAAAGGGCATGTGGCCTTGAGCTAACAGTGATGAAGATCCAGTCAGACTACCTCCTCTCCCTGTTTACTGACTGGCTAATTGACTGACGGACTAGCTGATTGACTGACTGGCTGGCTGACTAACTGGCTGACAATGAAAGGCTGGCTGACTGACTTACTGACTGACTGAATGATTGATTGACTGACTGATTGACTGGCTGACTGACTGCATGACTGACTCCCTGACTGACTGAATGGCTGACTGAATGGCTGACTGAATTACTAAAGTCCAGGCTCTTAATGAACAAGTGTTTCCTGTACCTGTCATTTCAGCCCTGAGCCCTGGATGATGGGGGGGGAACAGGGGAGGGAGGAGAGGAGGAGAGAAAGGGAGGAGGGCCATTTAAGATGTTGAAACTCCCAGAGTAATGGACTATTCAACTGTGGTTCCCTGCCCAGGGTTTGTGACAATAGACAAAGAAGTAGTTTATTTTCTCTCCCTCTTTCTTTCTATCAATCTCTCTCTCTCTCTCTCCCTATTTCTCTATCTTTCTATCGATCTCTCCCTCTTTCTAACTCTCTTTCTCTCTATCGATCTCTCTCTCTTTCTCTCTAACAATCTCTCTCTCTTTCTTTCACTCTCTCTCAAGCCTCTGAGAACAATTTAATATCTTAAACATTTGTCATGAAGAAAGCTTCACAGTGGAGTTACTGAATCCACTCCCTTTCTTCCCTCCCTCCCTCCCTGAAAGGAATGTCAATCATCACCTGCCGGTAGAGCTGAACCCTTTAAGTGTATACACTCCTCAACATGAGTATTGCTCCGTTGACATGACTGGAATGGACACTCTAGCGCGGACCGTACACACACACACACACACACACACCACACACCACACACCACACACACCCCTACCTACCTACCTGCCAGGGCCAGATTTACACAATTATTATGCAAACGGAGAAAAGGATAAATCTGTTGGAGACATCAGATGGCGTGCTGATACTAGGCCTCACTGATACCTTGAAAACCATTCAACTTCTCAAAGTGTGTGTGTGTACGCTTCTACGTGCCAGCGTGCTACTAGCCAGGGTGACAGCAAAGACAAAAGGTGTTTCCAAAAGCTTGTCTTCAGTGTCAGCCACATCTTCCGAGCTGAAACGACTACCGTAGCAGTAGTTTCAGCTTGATTCCTATGACATGAACTGTTCTCAGCCAATGAATTGTCTATTTCTTGGAACTGCATTGTTGGTTAAGGGCTTGTAAGTAAGCATTTCATGGTAAGATACCTGTTGTATTCGGGACATGTGACTAATACAATTTGATTTGATTTTATACGATTTCCTTGCTGGATTGTTCAGGGAGAGCGTAGATATTGATGTGGAGCATGGGAGGCTTGCCTGGCTTGGCTCGGTCTGCTCTCCCAACCAGGGATCTGTTTGATTTGGCTGACTGTTCACAGAGAGACAACAGTAGGGTGTTCAGGAGGATGTGGGGTCTGTAGTTCTACTGGCCATCCCTTATATTATATAACCCACAGCTAGAACTACAGCTCCAGATACAGAAGCCTCTGCTCTGTTCTGCTCTGGTTAATAACACAATGAATGACCCATGTGAGGATACTGAGATCTTTTTCTGCTATTTGATCATGCAAGCTGTGTAAATATTTTGGGGAGCGTTGACCCAGAGTGTCTGTGTATGTGTGTGCATGCGTGCGTGCGTGCGTGTGTGTGCGTGCGTGTGTGTGTGCGTCTCTTTCTCTCATTCTGGGAGGCATTACAGTTGGAATTCAAAGTGCTGAAATCGGACCTCGTTACCCACATAAAAAAAAATACTATAGTGTATTCTATGGTAGGAATACTATAGCATTCACTGTAGTTTTTTTCTGGACTTACTGTAGTATACTGTAGTATTTACAGTTTACTGTAGTATAAATACTGTAGTATTTTTTATTTATTATAAACTATAGTAATTACTGTAGTGTTTTTGCAGAATGTAGTATACTCTAGTATTTACTGTATTGTTTTTTGTGACATTACTGTAGTATTTACTAAAGTGTTTTTGTTTTATTATCTTTGACATTGAAGTGGGGGGCTTTCTCCTTGAGGAAACCTACTGGAAAAATGCTTAAAGAGCACATTTTCCATAACGTGTATGTAGGTAGATAGGTAGGACTGGGATCTGAACCAGGGAGTTCAGCAATTCTGCTATTTTATGCAACCTGTATGTAACACAATATAATGTCTGTACTTGATATGTAGATTTCTCAGTTACAGGTAGCACAAATTGGGATATGGGGGAGGGGAATGGGCTGGATATATGCAAATTAAATACTGCAGTGGTTTTGCGGACTGCAGATTTTTTGCCAATATTTCTGTAGTATTTACTATAGTATTCAACAGCATACTACAAATATACTAGTATACTAGGTTTAGGGTTAGGGAAAATAGGATTTGGAATGGGAATCAATTATTTGGTCCCCACAAGGATAGTAAAACAAACTTCTCGAAATAGTAATTTAGAGTTTTTTAAATTGTATAGAAATGCAGTAAATGAGTTTCAAGCCTCCTGTGGTGTGGGTGGATGGGTGGATGTGTTATTGAGAGAGAGAGAGAGTGAAATGTATGTGTGTGTGTGTGTCTGTGTGTGTGTGCGGCCAATGGGCTCGGTCTCTGCTCTCCAAGAATCTTACAAAACACATAGCAGGGAAAAGACAGGGGAGAGAGAGAGAGAGAGAGAGAGGGGTGGAGAGAGAGGGAGATCGAGAGAGAGGGAGAGAGAGAAAGAGAGAGGTCCACTTGAGAAATACCTAGAGGGGGAATGATTGTATCACCTGCTATACATGTCCATCTCTGGGTGCTGGGTAACTTTTTGTGCCGGGTTCTAATGCCTACATGAAGACAGACTGTACAACAGCACAGCACCTCTGTCTTCAACCTCAGCAGATTCACCCTCATATTATTCTTGTCTTATTTGTTCAACAAATGGGGGAAAAATAGACTGAGGGGTGGATGAGGGGTTAGAGAGACTGAGGGGTGGATGAGGGGTTAGAGAGACTGAGGGGTGGATGAGGGGTTAGAGAGACAGAGGGGTGGATGAGGGGTTGGAGAGACAGAGAGGTGGATGAGGGGTTAAAGAGACAGCTGGGTGGATGAGGGGTTAGAGAGACAGCTGGGTGGATGAGGTGTTAGAGAGACAGATGGGTATGAGGTGTTAGAGAGACGGAGGGGTGGATGAGGGGTTAGAGAGACGGAGGGTTGGATGAGGTGTCAGAGAGATGGAGGGGTGGAGGAGGTGTCAGAGAGACGGAGGGGTGGATGAGGGGTTAGAGAGACAGAGGGGTGGATGAGGGGTTAGAGAGACAGAGAGGTGGATGAAGGGTTAGAGAGACGGAGGGGTGGATGAGGGGTTAAAGAGACGGAGGGTGGATGAAGGGTTAGAGAGACAACTGGGTGGATGAAAGGATAGAGAGGAGGAGTGTTGCTGGTGTATAGGAAGGAGTAGTGAAACAGCATGAGAGTGATTATGGTGAGTGATGTTGTTTACTCTCATTTCCTCTCGCATAATTTCTCCTGCATAGCGAGGTGGAAAACCAAACCATTGTTTACCTTTCAGCCTGTGACTGAGGAGGGCCAGCCCCATACCAAAGTCTCATGAACCAGACCGCCAACACTGAAGGTGCTTATACCGCTTACCCGCTTACTCTCTCTCCGTAGGGAGAATGGGGTAAGTTGAGCCAAAGGATTAGTTAAGCATCCCTTGTTTCTAGGAAACCATACAAAAAAAGGTGACCAAATATTTAGGAAGAGGTCATAATTTCATGGAGTCTGTGAAGGAAGAAACAACATGGAAAAAGTGGTCAGCAAGTTAGGTAATTTTTCGGGGTGAATTTCACAAAGGAAAATGTATCTATTGTGTTTATAGGTTTCATCATGCTTGTATCTAAACCTAAGTAGATCATTTTAAGATGGTTTTATACATTAGTTGGGGTCTCTACAAGCTACAATATGAGATCCTAAACCTGGCATGATAGTGCATCCTTGTATCTGGAGTTTATTAAGCCAATGACCATGGGGTAAGTTGAGTATAAATTATTACATTTTGTCAGTTTTAAACGCCCACACATCCACCCCGACTAACTAACCGACTTTCGTTTTTGCCTTAACTTAAGTAACCTTCTGTCTTATGTAACCATACCAAACGTAACATATCATACTAATGTCAGTTACCCGGATTGCATTTACTATGTTACGTCTAGTCTATGAGACCAGGCTGATACACAACATTCTGAAATGTGTTTAGATATCTTTGTTAGAAAGAATACTACATTTCCTTTGATTTAGTGATGCTGAATGTAAAAAATGGCTCAACTTACCCCACCAACCCTTACTCTGTTATTTCTCCCTCTCTCCCTCTTCCTCTCTCCCTCCATATATGTCTCTCTCATTCTCTCTCCCCCTTCCTCCATCTCCTTCCCCCTCTCTTCTAACTGAGACAACCGTCTGGTTATGTGAATGTGTAGATTGGCTCCAGCAAGTTAGTCTTTAAGATGATGTGTTTAAGGTGAAGATGACAAACTAATGCTGAATGCTGTCCTTTATCCTTCCCTTTGGTTTATACACTACAAAAGTATGTGGACACCTGCTCGTCAAACATCTCATTCCAAAATCATGGACATTAATTTGGAGTTGGTCCCCTCTTTGCTGCTATAACAGCCTCCACTCTTCTGGGAAGGCTTTCCACTAGATGTTGGAACATTGCTGCAGGGACTTGCTTCCATTCAGGCACAATAGCATTAGTGAGGTAGGGCACTGATGTTGGGTGATTAGGCCTGGCTCACTGTCGGTGATCCAATTCATCCTAAAGGTGTTTGATGGGGTTGAGGTCAGGGCTCTGTGCAGGCCAGTCAAGTTCTTCCACACCAATCTCGACAAATCATTTCTGTATGGACCTTGCTTTGTGCACGGGGGCATTGTCATGCTGAAACAGTAAAGGGCCTTCCCCAAACGGTTGCCACAAAGTTGGAGGCACAGAATTGTCTAGAATGTCATTGTATGCTGTAGTGTTATGATTTCCCTTCACTGGAACTAAATGGCCAAGCTCAAACCATGAAAAACAGCCCCAGATCATTATTCCTCCACCAAACTTTTCAGTTGGCACTATGCATTCGGGCAGGTAGCGTTCTCCTGGCATCCGCCAAACCTAGATTTGTCCGCCAGAATGGTGAAGCGTGATTAGTCACTCCAGAGAACGCATTTCACCTGCTCCAGAGTGCAATGGCCACGAGCTTTACACCACTCCAACTGAGGCTTTGCATTACGCATGGTAATCTTATATTATATAACTATTTTCTTGTTGTTTAAATTTACAGACAGCCAGGGCCCTGGCCCAGGGCACACTTCAAAACTCTGAAAAAATAAAAAGTAAAGTACAAAAAAGTAAAGTACAAACAATACTTTACGTACTTTTACTTTACACCACTGCGCGCGCACACACACACACACACACACACACACACACACACACACACACACACACACACACACACACACACACACATACACACACACACACACACACACACACACACTACCCTCCTCTTTGTTTAAACTAAGGCTGTTTATCTCTGCCAGCAAACATGCAACGATGTATGGGAACAGATGCGTCATCTACAGAGGAGAAAAGGGAGAAAAAAAACAGTTAAATACTTTCATGTGTATTTGGGAGTGTTGGCGAACACAAGATTCTCTTAATCCCAGATTACGCCATTTGATTTCACACAGTCACTTTGCCTGTATTCTCTCCAAGAGGAAAGGTCTCATTTTACCTCCATCACTACCTCCCTCCCTCTCTCCATCCCTCACTACCTCCCTCCATCCATCCCTCACTACCTCCCTCCCTCCCTCTCTCCATCCCTCACTCCCTCTCTCCATCTCTCTCTCTCTCATCTCAACTATCTCTCCATCTCTCTTTCAAATGTCAAAGAGTGAATGAATGACATGAGAGAAAGGCAGGAGTAGTGAAGAGAATGGCTCTAAAGCTTGTAAACACTGGAATTCGCGAATGTTCTACCCATTCACAAACGGAGAGGAGAGGAGAGGAGAGGAGAGGAGAGGAGAGGAGAGGAGAGGAGAGAGGTTGATTCTTTCCTCTGTCTCCTTATTGATTCTGGCATTGTGACAGATGCCTAATGCGGAACATGGCTGGAGGACCCCAGAGGGAGGGACCCACTGTTTGAATCAACACACGCACACACACTCACACATATACACATGAACAAACACATGCACACACACACACATGTACGCAATCACATTCTCGACGACACTTTCCACTACATACACTTACAGTGACACACAAACACTCAACACACATACTGTACATTTCTCTCTCTCTAAAACACATCCACCCACACATACTGTACATACAGACCACTGGAATACAGCACAACTGAGTCAGTGTACACATGCAGCGGTGTGCTGAGGTGTTTTGATTTCAACCCCGATCCAAGAAATGTTAAGAAAGTTGAAACTTATTTACTGCATTTCTATACAATTTAAAAACTATAAAATGCTATTTGGAGAACTGCAAAAAGAGGCATATTTTCCCAGCCATTATCACATTGGTTGCCGTAGCTTCATTTCCCTCAGTCCATCTACAAACACATAGCCTATGAGTTATACAATTATCAGCTTCACATTAACTCACATTAACTGTAAAACTGTAATTTAACACGTACAGAGGAATCTGATTACAGCAAATTTCCTGCAATTCTACACATTTTGCCATTGGGTGTGGAGAAAGATTTGTAGTTTTAAAGCTATTTTCCTGCAATTCTACACATTTTGCCATGTTAATATGATAATTGAGTGAGAGTCGCTAACAAAATCTATGGAGGTCAGGGCCCCTGGGCACGTGCACTGAGTGCCTGATCAGTAATTCGGCCATGATTACTACAAGTTTAGATAGCTGGCTAGACTAACTAGACTAAGACCTAGATTCAATCAGATCAAGTGTTAACCGGCAATAGCCGACACCCGTATAGCTGATGTTTTGGCGGTGTGGGAAGTGGAACTGCGTTGGAGCCTTCAAAATGATCAGAAGCTGCTGTTGATCATTTTCACGAAGCCACACCCATCCCACTTGCATTAGAAGTTCAGAACGAGAACGTGTAGGCTATATAGAAATAATTAGGCTCAAATTTAAAATCATTCAACGAAATAATGAAGATTTCTATCAGCCCAATGGAGGTGTGGACTACATTACACATTCCAGTGTTCCAACTTGTAAACAAGGCTTGATGGGATTTCTTGTAGCCTTTTCCTGCAGTCAAATGACCTAGTGGCCTCATGGGTGGAATGATATTCATATTCTTTATAATTTCATAATTAATACACATTTTTCTTTTTTTGCGCTGAAAATCCAGTGTTTTCAGCCTTCTGTGATGTATATAAAGTGTAATATTGTGATGCAAACTCAAAATGTTATACATTTACAAAAAATTCAGCCCATGACCATGTGTGTGAGGTCTTTCATTTTGTTTCAATGTATATTTGTTTAAGACTACCAAGAAACACTGTGTGACCCTGATTTATCCCACTGCAGTAAAAGGTTAATGCGACTCCGTGCAGCCAATGGCAATGTCCACTTTAGGTATAAAGCTGCTTGTGGATTTGACAGCTCTAACGCAGTTCCACCTCCAACAACGTCAAAGCATCATCTATGTGGATGTCGGCTATGTGGATCTGATTGAATCGGGGCCTAATTTGCCAATCTAAAAACTGACAGGCTCATTGAGTGACTGGCAGTGAGTGACATATAACAAGAAGAAAACTGCTCATTTTCAAAATTGCACCTTGTGTATTCTACTATTCTAACTCTCAACAGTAAGTTGAGACCCCAACTGAGTTCCAAAAAACCCCAATATATATATATATTTATTTTAATTTTGTATTGTGTATTGTGCAGTTACGGCCTTGATCCTGGGGACTAATTGAAAGCATATGTGTGTATCACATCTGGAGGGTCAATCAGGGAATCCCTCAACTCAGACTTAGACTTCATGTGCGTGTGAGAGTGTGTGTGTGTGTGTGTGTGTGTGTGTGTGTGTGTGTGTGTGTGTGTGTGTGTGTGTGTGTGTGTGTGTGTGTGTGTGTGTGTGTGGGGGGGGTTCCTCACTTAGCAATAATGGAACGCTCTCCAAAAATGCCAGGAATTACAGTAGTCTCTTTCTCTCTCTCTCTCTCTCTCTCTCTCTCTCTCTCTCTCTCTCTCTCTCGCTCTCTCGCTCTCTCTTTATATCTCTCTCCATCTCCTTCTCTCTCTTACCTGCCGACTCCCAAATTAACCTAGACCCTCATAGATCTGCAAGGCTCTGATAGGTAAGAGTTCCACCTCCATGTGGTAAGCATTCATTTTCTCTGATTGATTACACCGATCTGGTCCTTTCAGATCCCCACCAGTGCCTAGTGGGTAAGGGGAGAGGTGGACTGTACTGGTGTAACGCACACACACACACACACACAACAACAAGTGTACACCACTCACATAAGCACACCCCGATATACAAAGCGACAGAGAGTGTCTGAAATGTGAACATGAGCACGTTTATGAGGGAGTGCTCGCTGCTTTTAACAGACAACATTGACAACTCTACCTCTCTCTTCCTCTTGATCATCTTCTCTCTTTCTCTCTGAGGCTGAGAGTAAAACCAAGCTGAAGAAACCTTGGCCTGCAGGGGTTTTGTGGAGCACCAATGGAAAGAGAGTAAATATGCACATCCAAACATGGCACTGCAACTTGAAAAAAGCCCCATGGCGCCATGGGGCAACTTGAAAAAAACTGGCTAAGAAAAGACAGTGATAGATCTTAGTTAGGTAAAGCCTGAGAAATACAATTTTGCTTCTAATGTTGTTGCTGTTTCAGTAAGCTTCAATAAGTTTAATTAGTGGGAAGAGATGTGGAGTTTAGGGTGGCCATGGGGCTGTGATTCAGGGTGGAGCAATGGGGCTGTGTTTCAGGGTGGAGCCATGGGGCTGTATTTTAGGGTAGCCATGGGGCTGTGTTTCAGGGTGGAGCCATGGGGCTGTGTTTCAGGGTGGAGCCATGGGGCTGTGTTTTAGGGTGGAGCCATGGGGCTGTGTTTTAGGGTGGAGCCATAGGGCTGTGTTTCAGGGTGGAGCCATGGGGCTGTGTTTTATGGTGGAGCAATGGGGCTGTGTTTCAGGGTAGAGCAATTGGGCTGTGTTTTAGGGATCAGGCTCAACCCAGCCTGCTTCTCTGCCACCCACTTAGTGATGTCATATCTATGGGCTCTCCACAGCCACCGCCCCACGAACACGCTAGGACACACACTACACACACACATGCGCACACACATGCAACACATGTACACACTGACAAATGTGCGCGCACACACACAAAGACACAAACCGCAGCCACCGCCCACTGCGTGACAATACGTATGCTGGCTCTGTTGTAATCACAGTGTTGCAGTACAGTAAAAACACACATGGTTTCCAGTTCAGGCACCAAACCACACACTCTCTCATGTATGGGGTGGTTTTTCACTTTCTTTTCCTCTCATTTTTTCTTTAGGGTTGCCAAAGACTTCGTTCCAAAGCCAGATGTTCATGTTTTTCTACCCTACACAACCAGAGTAATCTAGCCCTGCTTGACCCAGATTTTGGCCCTGACTGATAATTAGACTGAATCTTTTCAGGTTCATGGATGAAGACACTCATTTTCTAAGATATTTAATTAATTTGAGGTATTTCAGTTCCATGTCACTCTTGGCTTAATGTCTCTTTTATGGTGTTGTCAGAGCAATATAAATCAGCTTCACGTCATAGAGATATTGTTTTATTGTTAAAACCAGATACAGACACACACATGCTCACACACAGTCATGCGGGTACAACAATTCACAGGGTGATATTTCAAATGCACCTTCAGTACAGTTTTGTTAAAGCCATGTTTCCATTTAGCAAGCAGGCCGCAGGCACCACCCTGGACAGGAGGAACAGCATACTCTCTCAACCCCCCCCCCCCCTCTCTCTCTCTCTCGCGGTTCTAACCATAGCAGTGCTAATGTCTAATGTGGAGCCATTATACCACTTAAGACACATTCCCCATCTGAAAGGCTGACTCTGCTGCCTCTCTTATCACACACATGCTCTCTCATACTTAATATACAGGAGCACGTTTGAAGGTACAGTACTACAAGGCACGCATGCACATTTACTCAAACGTACACACAGAACACAAACAAACACACACACACACACACACATACGCACACACACTACGTTAGCTCTGTTTTAACAACTTCTTTCTGCTCAGGGTCTGCGGTGAAGCCCTGATGTTTCAGTGGAGCCATGCAGGCACACCCGGAACCTCTCAGCATTTGGTTTGGGTTCCAGAGGGACTAAGACTCTGAGACCCCAGATTCCGGTCTGTAGTATGTACCCTGCTCCACACACCAGGCCCTGTGCCTACTATCCACACTCTAGACGCATGCAGATATGCGCAGATATACTCACACACATACACACTCACTATTGTTAGAGGCTTTGAGACCTAGTCACCGCCTTTCAGGGACTGCTCAGTGGGACCTCACAGGACCACAGGTTTATCTGTACATGACTACAAGATATACTATTCAAGGTTCGGACCGGGATTAGGGAAACAATAACACAACTCTGGTTTGATTGATTAATTCATTTGGACAATTTGTGAAGCTATTCCACGACTATGTTGAAACAAAAATAAATCTGTAGCTCTAGTAGATTGAGTGTGGTGAAGGACAAAAGATAAAGCTGTAATCAACCGTATCCCATCTGGTGTTTAAACAAACATACACGTATGATGTCATATGTCCCATATTCCACTCCCCTTCTCTATCACTCCATATCCCTATGACACCACCTCCCCACCACTATCCTACTCTGGTCCTGGGCTGAGTTACAATAACAGGGGCGCTGCCTGGTGTGGGAGGCAAGCTAGTCACCTCTAGGTGTGTGACATCACCTTCCTGAGATCCAAGAGTCAACTGTCTGAAAAGGAGTGACAACCTAACTTTCTGCTCTAGAAGTCCACTGCTGTGTTGTAGTAAGCATGGTATCAAATTCTGGTGCAACAGGTAGGCATACAAGCAACATGGGGATCATATCCTTTCCCGATAATGGGAAAAAGGCAAAGAAGACAAGGAAAGGAAGCAATTTTACTGAGACCCACCCAGAGTGCTTGACGATGCAACATCTGTCTCCAGAAGGTAAACCTTGCTTTGTCAGACTAAATTGCTCACATATATACGTTCCCCAGCGCACCACGGCAGTGCACTTCAGTTCCTATGAGGACAGCAGTTGTAAAACGAAACATGGTTACAGATGTGCCAATTAGAGCCCATAAAATGGCAACTTTGTCTGCTGGTCTCAGCCTATGCTTAAGCCTAGCTGTCCTGCTTCCTATTGAGGGGTTCAGTCAAAGCTGCTCTGCCGTGCCACACCACAAACAGCTCTCTCTCTCTCTCTCTCTCTCTCGCTCTCTCTTGCTGTATCTCCATCTCTCTGTCTTTGTCTTTTTCTCCCTCTCTTCGTCTATCCCTCTCCACCTTTCTCTATCTCTCTTTCCTCCCCTCTCTCTCTCTGTCTCCCCCCACTCTCTCCTCTCTCTCTCTCTCTCTCTCTCTCTCTCTCTCTCTCTCTCTCTCTCTCTCCTTCACCCTCTCTCTGTACAAGGGGACATAGTGCCTTTGGAAAGACACCTTGACGTTACAGCCTTATTCCAAAATTGCTTAAATCGTTTTTTTTCTCTCATCAATCTACACACAATACCACATAATGATTACGTTTTTTTACATTTTTTGCAAATTTATAAAACATTTAAAACAGGAAATATCACATTTACATAAGTTTTCAGAACATTTACTCAGTACTTTGTTGAAGCACCTTTGGCAGCGATTACAGCCTCGAGTCTTCTTGGGTATGACGCTACAAGCCTGGCGCACCTGTATTTGGGGAGTTTCTCCCATTCTTCTCTGCTGATCCTCTCAAACTCTGTTAGGTTGGATGGGGAGCGTTGCTGCACAGCTATTTTCAGGTCTCTCCAGAGATGTTCAATTGGGTTCAAGTCCGAGCTCTGGCTGGTCCACTCAAGGACATTCAGAGACTTGTCCTGAAGCCACTCCTGCCTTGTCTTGGCTGTGTGCTTAGGGTTGTTGGCCTGTTGGAAGGTGAACCTTCGCCTAAGTCTGAGGTCCTGAGCGCTCTGGAGCAGGTTTTAATCAAATATCTGTCTGTACTTTGCTCCATTCATCTTTCCCTCGATCCTGACTAATCTCCCAGTCCCTGCCACTGAAAAACATCCCCACAGCATGATGCTGCCACCACCATGCTTCACCGTAGGGATGGTAACAGGTTTCCTCCAGACGTGACGCTTGGCATTCAGGCCAAAGAGTTCAATCTTGTTTTCATCAGACCAATCTTTTTTCTCAGGGTCTGAGAGTCCTTTAGGTGCCTTTTGGCAAACTCCAAGTGGGCTGTCATGTGCCTTTTACTGAGGAGTGGCTTCCATATGGCCACTCTACCATAAAGGCCTGATTGGTGAAGTGCTGCAGAGATGGTTGTCCTTCTGGAAGGTTCTCCCATTTCCACAGAGGAACTCTGGAGCTCTGTCAGAGTGACCATCGGGTTCTTGGTCCCGTCCCTGACCAAGGCTGTTCTCCCCCAATTGCTGAGTTTGGCCGGGCGGACAGCTTTAGGAAGAGTCTTGGTGGTTACAAACGTCTTCCATTTAAGAATGATGGAGGCCACTTTGTTCTTGGGGATCTTCAATGCTGCAGATATCTTTTGGTACCTTTACCCTTATTTAAAAATAAACCTTTATTTAGCTAGGCAAGTCAGTTAAGAACACATTTTTATCTCAACACAATTGTGTCTCGGAGCTCTACGGACAATTCCTTCGACTTCATGGTTTGGTTTTTAGTCTGACATGCACTGTCATCTGTGGGACCTCATATGCACTACCGGTCAAAAGTTTTAAAACAATTACTCATTCAAGGGTTTTTCTTTATTTGTACTATGTTCTACATTGTAGAATAATAGTGAAGACATCAAAACTACGAAATTACACATATGGAATCATTTAGTAACTAAAAAAGTGTTAAACAAATCAAAATATATTTTATATTTCAGATTCTTCAAATAGCCACCCTTTGCCTTGTGACAGCTTTGCACACTCTTGACATTCTCTCAACCAGCTTCACCTGGAATGCTTTTCCAACAGTATTGAAGGAGTTCCCACATATGCTGAACACTTGTTGGCTGCTTTTCCGACTCATCCCAAACCATCTCAATTTGGTTGAGGTTGGGTTATTGTGGAGGCCAGGTCATCTGATGCAGCACTCCATCATTCTCCCTCTTGGTAAAATAGCCCTTACACAGCCTGGGTGTGTGTTGGGTCATTGTCCTGTTGAAAAACAAATGATAGTCCCACTAAGCCCAAACCAGATGGGATGGCGTATCACTGCAGAATGATGTGGTAGCCATGCTGGTTAAGTGTTCTAAATAAATCACAGACAGTGTCACCAGCAATGCGCCCCCACACCATAGCACCTCCTCCTCCATGCTTTACAGTGGGAAATACACATGCAGAGATCATCCGTTCACCCGCACTGCGTCTCACAAAGACACGGCGGTTGGAACCAAAAATCTCAAATTTGGACCAAAGGACAAATTTCCACCAGTCTAATGTCCATTGCCCGTGTTTCTTTGCCCAAGAAAGTCTCTTCTTATTATTGGTGTCCTTTAGTAGTGGTTTCTTTGCAGAAATCCGACCATGAAGGCCTGATTCACACAGTCTCCTCTGAACAGTTGATTTTGAGATGTGTCTGTTACTTGAACTCTGTGAAGCATTTATTTGAGGCTGGATGGTTTGATGTTTTTTGCGACTGCACTTGAAGAAACTGTCGTTTCTTTTTGCTCATTTGATCTCTTCTTGCTATAATATGGACTTGGTCTTTTACCAAATAGGGCTATCTTCTGTATACCCCCCTACCTTGTCACAACACAACTGATTAGCTCAAACGCATTAAGAAGGAAATAAATTCCACAAATGAACTTTTAAGAAGGCACACCTGTTAATTGAAATGCATTCCAGGTGACTACCTCATGAAGCTGGTTGAGAGAATGTCAAGAGTGTGCAAAGCTGTCATCAAGGCAATGGGTGGCTATTTGATGACTCTCAAACATAAAATATATATTTGATTTATTTAACACTTTTTTGGTTACTACGTGATTCCATATGTGTTATTTCATAGTTTTTATGTCTTCACTATTATTCTACAATGTAGAAAATAGTAAAAATAAAGAAAAACCCTTGAATGAGTAGGTGTCCTAAAACCTTTGACCGGTAGTGTAGATAGGTGCGTGCCTTTCCAAATCTTTTCCAATCAACTGAATTTACCACAGGTGGACTCCAATCAAGTTGTAGAAACAACTTAAGGATGATCAATGGAAACAGAATGCACCTGAGCTAAATTTCAGACCCTCACAGCAAAGAGTCTGATTACTTATGTAAATAAGGTATTTCATTTATTTATTTTTTCTATACATTTGCAAAAACATTTCTAAAAATGTATTAAAAACCTTTTTTTGCTTTGTCATTCTGGGGTATTGTGTGTAGATTAATGAAGAATTTTATTTTAGTTGATCCATTTTAGAATAAAGCTGTAATGTAACAAAATATGGAAAAAGTCAAGGGGTCAGAATACTTTCCGAATGCACTGTAAGTGGATGATGCATGACTCCTTGCCATGCCATTGTTTCTCTATGCAATCTCCATGGAGAAACAGTGGCAGTAGAATGGCCCTTACTGAAGAGCTCAGTGACTTTCAACATGGCACCGTCATAAGATGCCACCTTTCCAACAAGTCAGTTCGTCAAATTTCTGACCTGCTAGAGCTTCTCCGGTCAACTGTAAGTGCTGTTATTGTGAAGTGGAAACATCTAGGAGCAACAACGGCTTAGCAGTGAAGTGGTATTTCACACAAGTTCACAGAACGGGGCCGCAGAGTGCTGAAAAAAAAACACTAAAGTTGTCTGTCCTTGGTTGCAACACTTACTACACTTCCAAACTGCCTCTGGAAGCAACATCAGCACAGGAACTCTCCGTTGGGAGCTTCATGAATTGGGTTTCCATGGCCGAGCATCCACACACTAGCCTAAGATCACCATACGCAATGCCAAGAGTTGGCTGGAGTGGTGTAAAGATCGCGGCCATTGGACTCTGGAGCAGCAATGTTCCAACATATAGTGGAAAGCATTCCCAGAAGAGTGGAGGCTGTTATAGCAGCAAAGGGGGGACCAACTCCATATTAATACGCATGATTTTGGAATGAGATGTTTGACGAGCAGGTGTCCACATACTTTTGGTCATGTAACACCAATCAATTGAGTACTGGTCTATCAAAACACGTAGCCCCTAAATATTGACCTAAACTCAGTTTTGAATTTAGGTCAATCTAATGGTGCATTTACAGTCAGCTACAGTCAGATACAGTCAGAAACAGTGCCTTCAGAAGTATTCACACCCCTTGACTATTTCTACATTTTGTTGTGTTTAATATAAAATTGTGATTTTCTGTCACTGGCCTGCACAAAATATCCCACAATGTCACAGTGGAATTACAGTTTTTCAAAATGTATATATATTCATAAAAAATGAAAAGCTGTAATGTCTTGAGTCAATAAGTATTCAACCCCTTTGTTATGGCAAGACTAAATACGTTCAGGAGTAAAAAGTTGCTTAACTAGTTGCGTTGACTCACTCTGTGTGCAATAATAGTGTTTAACATGATTTTGAATCACTACCTCATCTCTGGACCCAACACATACAATTATCTATAAGGTCCCTCAGTCGAGCAGTGCATTTAAAACACAGATTCAACCACAAAGACCAGGGAGGTTTTCCAATGCCTCGCAAAGAAGAGCACCTACTGGTAGATGGGTAAAAAATGAAAACAAGCAGACATTGAATATCCCTTTGAGCATGGTGAAGTTATTAATTGCACTTTCCCTACCCCAGAGTGTAATGTGGAATTTAGACAACAGGCATCCTTCCCAACTCAATTAACGGAGAGGAAGGAAAACGCTTAGGGATTTCACCATGAGGTCAATGGTGACTTTGAAACAGTTACAGAGTTTAATGGCTGTGATAGGAGAAAACTGATGATGGATCAACAACATTGTAGTTACTCCATAACACTAACATAATTGACAGAGTGAAAAGAAGGAAGCCTGTACAGAATAAAATAATCAAAAACATGCATCCTGTTTGCAACAAGGCACTAAAGTCATACTGCAAACAATGTGGCTTAACAATTCACATTTTGTCCTGAATACATAGTGTTATGTTTGGGGCAAATCCAATACAACACATAACTGAGTACCACTCTCCATATTTTCAATCATAGTGGTGGCTGCATCCTTTTATGGGTATGTTTGTAATCGTTAAGGACTAGTGAGTTTTCAGCATAAAAAAGAAATGGCCTGAGCACAAAGCACAGGCACAATCCTAGAGGAAAACCTGGTTCAGTCTGCTTTCCACCAGACACTGGGAAATGAATTCACCTTTCAGCAGGACAAGCCAACATCTACACTGGAGTTGCTTACCGAGAAGACACTGAATGTTCCTGAGTGGCCGATTGGCCGAGTTACAGTTTTGACTTAAATCTGCTTGAAAATGTATGGCAAGACCTGAAAATGGTTGTCTAGCAATGATCAATAACTAATTTGACAGAGCTTGAAGCATTTTGAAAAGAATAATGGGGAAATGTTGCACAATCCAGGTGTGGAAAGCTCTTTGAAATTTACCCAGAAAGACTTCTAAAAAGTATTGACTCAGGGGTGTGAATATTTATGTGAATGAGATCTGTATGTATTTCATAATACACGTGGAAACATCTAAAAAAAAACACGTTTTCACTTTGTCATTATGGGCAGTGTATAAAAAAAATCTAAGTAATTTATTTGAATTCAGGCTGTCACACAACAAACTGTGGAATAAGTCAAGGGGTATGAATACTTTCTGAAGGCATTGTATGGATTTGGGCAGGGTAAACTGATCATAGATCCGTACAAACAGCAAAAGGAGGCACAGGCTACTGCCCACAGTTGAGAATGTGCCGTGGGGTGCTGAGCCAATGGGATCCGACAATATCCGTCTTTGCAGGTGAAGAGGGAAATTCAGATTGTTGTGACTTTACAAAAAAGCATATTTTCTGACGGTGAATTTGAACACAACATACAGGTTGGTAATTTAATGTCACTGGCAGTATATTAAATGCTGATATTATGACTGTCTGTCTTAGGCTAGTTTGTAGCTACAGTTGAAACAATTTTGACTGGTATGCTATGCTGTCACGATCTCCGTGAGGGACAGACCAAGACGCAGCGATGCTTCCAGTATACATTTTATTAACGACGAACGTAACTGGGAAAAATAACAAAATCTAAACGAAGATCGTGACGCTGAACACAACTAAACATACAACAAGCTATGACCAAACAATAACCCACAAACCCCTAGAACAAACTACAAACATAAATATGGTTCCCAATTAGAGGTAAGGACACTCAGCTGCCTCTAATTGGGAACCATTACCCCAACATAGAAATATATAACCTAGAACAGAAAAAACCCTACACCAAAACAAAACTAAACACTCCAGCCTGTCTTCTCAGGCCTGGACGTGACATACAGTGGGGCAAAAAAGTATTTAGTCAGCCACCAATTGTGCAAGTTCTCTCACTTAAAAAGATGAGAGAGGCCTGTAATTTTCATCATAGGTACACTTCAACTATGACAGACAAAAGGAGGAAAAAAAATCCAGAAAATCACATTGTAGGATTTTTAATGAATTTATTTGCAAATTATGGTGGAAAATAAGTATTTGGTCACATACAAACAAGCAAGATTTCTGGCTCTCACAGACCTGTAACTTCTTCTTTAAGAGGCTCCTCTGTCCTCCACTCGTTACCTGTATTAATGGCACCTGTTTGAACTTGTTATCAGTATAAAAGACACCTGTCCACAACCTCAAACAGTCACACTCCAAACTCCACTATGGCCAAGACCAAAGAGCTGTCAAAGGACACCAGAAACAAAATTGTAGACCTGCACCAGGTTGGGAAGACTGAATCTGCNCGTGTGGTTCTGGGATTTTTGCTCACCGTTCTTGTGATCATTTTGACCCCACGGGGTGAGATCTTGCGTGGAGCCCCAGATCGAGGAAGATTATCAGTGGTCTTGTATGTCTTCCATTTCCTAATAATTGCTCCCACAGTTGATTTCTTCAAACCAAGCTGCTTACCTATTGCAGATTCAGTCTTCCCAACCTGGTGCAGGTCTACAATTTTGTTTCTGGTGTCCTTTGACAGCTCTTTGGTCTTGGCCATAGTGGAGTTTGGAGTGTGACTGTTTGAGGTTGTGGACAGGTGTCTTTTATACTGATAACAAGTTCAAACAGGTGCCATTAATACAGGTAACGAGTGGAGGACAGAGGAGCCTCTTAAAGAAGAAGTTACAGGTCTGTGAGAGCCAGAAATCTTGCTTGTTAGTATGTGACCAAATACTTATTTTCCACCATAATTTGCAAATAAATTCATTAAAAATCCTACAATGTGATTTTCTGGATTTTTTTCCTCATTTTGTCTGTCATAGTTGGAGTGTACCTATGATGAAAATTACAGGCCTCTCATATTTTTAAGTGAGAGAACTTGCACAATTGGTGGCTGACTAAATACTTTTTTTCCCCACTGTATGCCTTATTTTCTAGGAAAGCATTAGCCAAAGCAATTCTATGATGGCTACTAAATGTGGTGAGTATCATTTTGACTACTCATAATTTATTTGCTACCTTAGACTACACCACTCAGATAGGCTAAGTCCTCTCTTATTGAGTGTGTTTTGTGTGTCAACGGCAGGAGGACTTGAGACAAGAGTGGCTGTGTTACGTCTCAATGTGAGAACATGAAATACTGACATCTTGTGGTACGTAGCTCATGGGTATTGCATTCCAATTGAAGTGCATTGATACAGTTCAGTTACAGTATGCTCTTGTGGAATTTAGGAGATTTAATACATTCCATAAAAACATAAAACGTCTTAGCTAGTCACTCCTCTAGTTACCTTAATAAAGACAATTCTACAAAGTCCCCGTTGAAAAGTTTCCTAACATACAGTGCTTTCAGAAAATATTCATACCCCTTGACTTATTCCACATTTTGTTGTGTTACAGCCTGAATTCAAAATTATTTAAATAGTTTGTTTTTTTCACACATCAACACACAATACCCCATAATGACAAAATGAAAACATGTTCTTAGAAATTTTTGCAAATGTATTGAAATTTATGTACAGAAATATACCATTTACATAAGCCTTCACATCCCTGAGTTCTACTTCGTAGAAACACCTTTGGTGTTATTACAGCTGTGAATCTTTCTGGGTAAGTCTTTAAGTGCTTCCCACACCTTGATTGTGTAACATTAGCCCATTATTCTTTTCAAAATACTTCAAGCTCTGTCAAATTGGTTATTGATCATTGCTAGACAACCATTTGCAGGTGTTGCCATACAGTAGGTATTCAAGTAGATTTATGTCAAAACTGAAACTCGGCCACTCAGGAACATTCCGTGTCTTCTTGGTAAGCAACTCAAGTGCAGCCTATTGTCCTGCTGAAAGGTTAATTCATCTCCCAGTGTCTGGGGGAAAGCAGGCTGAGCCAGGTTTTCCTGGTTACGTATAGGTCTAAAGGCAGAGACAATAAGAAGCCACAGTGGAAGAATAAATTAAACCACACCTTTGTTTTATCACAAAATCGGATAGCAACCTCTGTCCAGTGAAGTCCAGAAAAGCATATTGCATGTACAGTAACAGACAGTTACATGATCTACAGCTAGGTCAAGCAAGTTAACATTTTCGGACCACTAAACAACTATTTATTTAAAACCACAGAGAGTTACCGCAAGTCGCAAAGAAAACAGGAGCTGCCTCCAATATTCCAGCACCATTTCAACTTCAACATTTCAACATTATTAAATTACAGTGGCAAGAAAAAGTATGTGAACCCTTTGGAATTACCTGGATTTCTGCTTAAATTGGTCATCAAATTTGATCTGATCTTCATCTAAGTCACAACAATAGACAAACATAGTGTGATTAAACTAATAAAACACAAATTATTGTATTTTTCTTGTCTATATTGAATACATCATTTAAACATTAAAAGTGTAGGTTGGAAAAAGTATATGAAGCCCTAGGCTAATGACTTCTCCAAAAGCTAAATAGAGTCAGGAGTCAGCTAACCTGGAGTCCAATCAATGAGATGAGATTGGGGATGTTGGTTAGAGCTGCCTTGCCCTATAAAAAACACTCACAAAATGTGAGTTTGCTATTCACAAGAAGCATTGCCTGATGTGAACCATTCCTCGAACAAAAGAGATATCAGAAGACCTAAGATTAAGAATTGTTGACTTGCATTAAGCTGGAAAGGGTTACAAAAGTATCTCTAAAAGCCTTGATGTTCATCAGTCCACAGAAAGACAAATTGTCTATAAATGGAGAATGTTCAGCACTGTTGCTATTCTGCCTAGGAGTGGCCGTCCTGCAAAGATGACTGAAGGAGCACAGCGCAGAATGCTCAATGAGGTTAAAAATAATCCTAGAGTCAGCTAAAAACTTACAGAAATCTCTGGAACATTCTAACATCTCTGTTGGCGAGTCTACGATACATAAAACACAAAGCAAGAATGGTGTTCATGGGAGGACACCATGGAAGAAGCCACTGCGGTCCAAAAAAAACATTGCTGCACGTCCAAAGTTTTTAAAAGTGCAGCTGGATGTTCCACAGCACTACTGTCAAAATATTCTGTGGACAGATGAAACTACAGTTGAGTTGTTTGGAAGAAACACAAAACACTATGTGAAGAGAAAAAAGGCACAGCACACCAACATCAAAACCTCATCCCAACTGTAAAGTATGGTGGAGGGAGCATCATGGTTTCGGGCTGCTTTGCTGCCTCAGGGCCTGGACAGCTTGCTATCATCGATGGAAAAATGAATTCCCAAGTTAATCAAGACATTTTGCAGGAGAATGTTAGGCTCTCTGTCCGCCAATTGAAGCTCAACAGAAGTTGGGTGATGCAACAGGACAACGACCCAAAACACAGAAGTAAATCAACAACAGAATGGCTTCAACAGAAGAAAATACACCTTCTGGAATGGCCCAGTCATAGTCCTGACCTCATCCCGATTGAGATGCTGTGGCATGACCTCAAGAGATCAGTTCACACCAGACATCCCCAGAATATTGCTGATCTGAAACAGTTTTGTAAAGAGGAATTGTCCAAAATTCCTCCTGACCGCTGTGCAGGTCTGATCTGCAACCACAGAAAACGTTTGTTTGAGGTTATTGCTGCCAAAGAAGGGTCAACCAGTTATTAAATCCAAGGGTTCACATACTTTTTCCACCCTGCAATGTGAATGTGTAAATGGTGTGTTCAATAAAGACATGAAAACGTGTAAGCGAGCATCTGGCCTCCCTTCACATCCAAGCCTGGCTTCCTTTGGCATCCATTACACGCCACTAAGGAAACTACGTATATTCAAGAAGAAACTACAGATTAAGAGTCTAGGCTAAATCCTGATAAAACTTGGTTGGATTGTATGCAAGGCTGTCTGTCACGACTTCCGCCAAAGTCGGTCCCTCTCCTTGTTCGGGCGGCGTTCGGGGGTCGACGTCACCGGTCTTCTAGCCATCGCCGATCCACTTTTCATTTTCCATTTGTTTTGTCTTTGGTTTTTACACACCTGGTTTCAATTCCCCAATTACATGTTCATTATTTAACCCTCTGTTTTCCCCATGTTTGTGTGCGTAATTGTTCCTATTGATGTCAGTCCAGTTGGTGGGCTTGGTATTTTGTTTCTACTTAGTAAGATTTTGAGTAAACTACGTTGTGTTGCTCATCTCTGCTGTCCTGCACCTGACTCTTATTGCACTACTACACCAAGCCTTCTGACACTGTCTATATGGGAAAATACTGCAGTATAGCCTATTGGAGAAGTGATGTGATGTTTCTTTGTTTGACAGATTTGATTATTTTGAAATAATGTCAACAATTTTAAAATTGAACGGTAAACTGTTCTCCACAAGCATATCTTAGAAAAAGTCTTTAACAACGATATTGACTCAGTCACATCTTATTCTGCCCATAAATGTGTCTTGCAAACAGCACAGCTCTGGTGGTATAGTGTGTGTGTGTGTGTGTGTGTGTGTGTTTGTTTGTGTGTGTGAGCTCGTTGGGGATGCTATACTATATTCAACCTGTGGTGCACTGAAAGCTGTGCTCCCATCACAAATCAACAAGAAGCGTTTGTTCTTAAATTGGTTGGACCTTTTTTCTTCCTTAAACAAGTAATTATATATTCACATCGCCGAGCCATAGGGGCTTTCCAGCAGAGATGATGGCAAGACATTAAACAAGTGGTGTGTAACAAGGTGATAGTAAAGGGGTCGATGAGAGAGAAGGGAGAGATAGAGAGAGAAGGGAGAGATGGGGGAGAGACATTGAGAGAGAGCGAGAGAGGGGAGAGATGGAGAGACAGATGGAAAGAGAAATGGAGAGAGAAGAGAGAGAGAGAGAGAGAGAGAGAAGGGAGAGATGTAGAGCCAGAGATGGAGAGAGAGAGAAGTGAGAGATGGGGTTTGGGTCTAACTAAGATGGCCCAGCACTTCCCTCCTGGCTGAGAAAAATGAAGTTCAACTTTATTTGTTACAAATAGGCTACAGAACCAGGGTCTACACAGTAATTTAGATTCAGCATTCTTTTTAGTCCACTACTAGGTTTAATCTGTGTTTGTGAAACCGGCCTTAAGAGTCAGGCTAAATGTTCTTGTTCTGTACATACAGTACTTGATGAGGTTGGGGAGTTGAGTCCAGTTAGAGTTATTTAAACCACCACCCCGGTGTTGTGTATCAATGTGAGTCTGTTTCTTCTGGCTGCTCTAATGGGATATGGTGTGATGACAAATTCACAGTGCCACAGCTGGCCACACGTTTAAAGAGCCATGTTGTGATTCTTACTGCTCCTGTGACTTTGCGACGCACGCAAAACATGTCATTCTTCTACTTCCACCCACTTCTGGAGTAGGGTTGCACAATTCTGGTAAATTTCCCAAATTCCCAGGTTCCTGGAATCAGGAAGAAAACACGTGAATCCTCCATCCGGGATGTCTGGACAACCTGGGATTTTGGGGAATTTTGCAATCCTACCTTGGAGTGTAGAACATGGATTCCTGCAAGAGGAAGGAATATTGTTCCCTGGACCTTATATAATTTGTAGCCTAGTGGTTAGAGGGTGGCAGGTGGCCTAGTGGTTAAGAGCATTGGGCCAGTAACCGCAAGGTTGTTGGTTTGAATCCCCAAGCTGACTAAGTGAAAACCTGCTGATGTGCCTTTGACCAAGGCACTTAACCCTAATTGTTCCTGTAAGTCTTGATAAGAGCTAAATGACTAGAATGTGTATGAACGGACTCACCGACATACAATTAGTGTGGTTCATCAATTAGGCTGATCCATTAAGAACTCAGTTGATCAATGAAACACTATGCTACTGTAAACACTGTCATGACATTCACACACCTGTGGTCTTTTGCTCTAACACTGGCTGGTCTGTGTGTTAGTTTG
Organism: Hucho hucho; assembly: GCA_003317085.1. NCBI lineage: Eukaryota > Metazoa > Chordata > Actinopteri > Salmoniformes > Salmonidae > Hucho > Hucho hucho. The sequence continues at coordinate 112,567 of QNTS01001139.1, read as the reverse complement.
GCAGCGCTGAAATGTTGAGTTAGCCAGCTAATAGTCATCAGGGGACTGTCAGAGCTAACCTAATGTATCCCTGCGTCAAGTGTAGAAGGGCAATTCCATGGTAACGGAATTACGCTGAGACTCAGATTTTTCACTTTAAAATATATACCAGACAAAAGTAATTGATTTAAAAGTTTAACCCCTTACACTCGTGGAAATTAGCCTATATGGAAAGGGCCAAATTGAAATGTTTCTAACAGAATAACTATTTGCACAGAATTTGTCAATAAAATAAATCTGAAAATACTCTGGATGCATTCAGAAACATAATAAGAATATTAGTTGCCTTTTTTAGTAGGTGCAAGAGAAGAAAAAATAACTATTTCAAGCGTTTGAGTGAGAGGTCTAACTGCTGGCCACGCATCTCTCAGAACTGCTCACAGTTCCTAAGTCATTTCCCTTTTATGACTCAAGGTAAGAGCCTTCCACTAGAAGGTGCATTGTTTAGCTCTCTTATTTTCTTCACAATACAACAAACATAGGCTCATTCTGTTCAGGACAACCCAGGGTATAAAGCATGTTATCCTTGTAACTGTGGATCAAACATAGCAATAATACATGTTTATACTGTAAATTACATTAGTTTTCAAATATGGAAATGTGAAATGCACATTTGGACTCACGGGTATGTGGTTTGCACATTGACAGCATTTCCCTCACTCAGACAACAATAAAGTGCAAAAGTAGCCCAATAAGCGGGAGAGATGGGGGCATTTTGTTGTCGTGCGTGGTGCTCATGTTTAAACTCATACAGTGCTATGAAGCGGAGAACCTGCGCTCTGACATCATGTGTAGTATGTTATTGTACGACTACTGAGTTCCAATTTAGGCACTTATCAATGACAAAATCGGAAACTTTCAACCCGTATACGTGTGGAAAGGGCTACCAAACCATACAACTCTATGCACAATAACACAAACAAAAATACATTTTTACTGGAAAAACTGCAGACGTAAAGTTTGGTAAGAGAATTACGGTAAAATCTCCCTCATTAAAATTTTCTACCGAACTTTGTGACTGCACAATCCGTCCTGTAAAACATGTATTTCTTTTTTTCCCATGGAAATTGTTAAAAGTAGTCCTTGTGCAAAGAGTTGTATTGTTTGTTAAACTTTGAAATAAATGGTTTTTGTTTGGTATACATTTTAATGTAAAAATCTGAGTCTCACTGTAATTCCGTTTCCTTGGAATTGACCAGCACATTTTGGAGAGGTGGGAGTGACTCTGTGAGGCTCCAGTGTTAGAAGGGGTGTACCTTCCAACCATCTCTCTCTCTCTCATGCTCACTCTCTCACTCTCGCTCTCTCTGAAACGGGGTCTTAAGTTGGGTTGGTGCGGTCCATCGTGCTAAAATGATACTACTAACTTGAGTCCTCTCAGCCCAGCATTCGACAACAGGAAAATACTTGTTTGCTTTGTTTCTCTCACTGTCTTTCTCATGCTGAGTTCCAAATGGATCCCTAGGACCTAACGCTAGACACATTATGTTGGCTAGATCTGAGAAGATCTGAGAGGTCAGCTTTAAGTAATATTGTAATAAGCTCCACCTTCTCTCAGATCTACTGTCAGGACGTGACTAGGGGGGTTCCTAGTTATTTATTTCTATGTTGGTTTTGTGTATGGTTCCCAATTAGAGGCAGCTGTTATTCGTTGCCTCTAATTGGGGATCATACTTAGGTAGTCTTTTTCCCACCTGTGTTTGTGGGATATTATTTTGGTTAGTGCGTGTGAGCGCTACGTTTATTGTTACGATTAGTTGTTGCCTTTTTTTGGTTTTGTATGTTCCATTTAAATAAATATGTGGAACTGCATGCACGCTGCGCCTTGGTCCATTCATATTGAAGACAATCGTAACAGAATATCCCACCAGTCCAGGACCAAGCAACGTGCGCCGAAGGTTAAGGAGAGTTGGACTTGGGAGGAAATACTGGGAGGATGCGAGACCCTTCCTTGGCGGGAGTCGCCGAGGAATAATGAGGGACTGCGACGACGCCGGGGTCCGCATCTACAAACAGCCCAGGGGCAACCCCAAGATTTTTTTTTGGGGGGGTCACATGGGGCGGTCGGCCGAACCAAGGGGAGAGCCAGAGCCAGAATGGGAGACGATCGAGGAGTTTAATTAGGGATATCGGAGAGAGGTGTTGGCTAGGAGTATGCTGCAGCGCAGGCGTTTAGAGGAACGTGTCAGCAGTCTGGTGCAACCTGTGCCGGCTCCACGCACCAGGCCTCCAGTGCGCCTTCCCAGTCCGGTACGTCCTGTGCCGGCTCCCCGCACTCGCCCTGAAGAGCGTGTCACCAGTCCGGTGCAACCTGTGCCGGCTCCACGCACCAGGCCTCCAGTGCGCCTTCCCAGCCCGGTACGTCCTGTGCCATCTCCCCGCACTCGCCCTGAAGAGCGTGTCACCAGTCTGGTGCAACCTGTGCCGGCTCCACGCACCAGGCCTCCAGTGCGCCTTCCCAGCCCGGTACGTCCTGTGCC
>QNTS01001139.1:75948-104317 GCA_003317085.1 Hucho hucho | reverse complement strand
TGACCAAATACTTATTTTCCACCATAATTTGCAAATAAGTAAATAAAAAATCCTACAATGTGATTTTCTGGATTTCTTTTTCTCATTTCGTCTGTCATAGTTGAAGTGTACCTATGATGAAAATTACAGGCCTCTCTCATCTTTTTAAGTTGGAGAACTTGCACAATTGGTGGCTGACTAAATACTTTTTTGCCCCACTGTATGTTTACTGTCATAATGAATTATTTGTAAAATGTTTACTTAACCCTTATTTTACCAGGTAAGTTTACTGAGAACACATTCTCATTTACAGCAACAACCTGGTGAATAGTTACAGGTGAGAGGAGATGAATGAGCCAATTGTAAACTGGGGATGATTAGGTGACCGTGATGGTATGAAGGCCAGATTGGGAATTTAGCCAGGACACCGGGGTTAACACCCCTACTCTTACGATAAGCACCATGGGATCTTTAGTGACCACAGAGAGTCAGGACACCCATTTAACATCCCATCCAGAAGACAGCAACCTACACAAGGCAATGTCCCCAATCACTGCCCTGGGGCATTGAGATATTTAGGTTGCCTCCTACTTGGGAAAGGTTGCCTCCTACTGGCCCTCCAACACCACTTTCTGCAGCATCTGGTCTCCCATCCAGGGACTGACTAGGACCAACCGTGCTGCGCTTCAGGTGCAAGCCAGCAGTGGGATGCAGGGTGGCATGCATAAGAATCCTTTCACTCTTCGAAGCCTAATGAAGTGATTTTTGTTCCATTTTCTTTATAGTACTTCCTCTCTTCCCAAATAGGAAATGGCTCATTAATGTGCTTGATTGAGTCCCTAAGTTAGTGTGAGCTTTTATGCCCCAAAACCCTAAAGCATGTTTTGAAAATAATATTGAACTGCTTTAGCAGGAGTTTTCAACTTCAGAATAGATGAAAGGCTCAACTTACTCCTACTTTCAACTTGAATGTACTTTGTTTTTAGAGACAGAGGAAGGCGAGGAAGAGGGAGAAAAAAAGGGAGAGAGGGAAGAAGAAAGCATTCAAGGATTTTCAACTTTCTCAGGGGTCACACAGATGGCTTGCCATAAACAATACCAAACCTTCACATTTTTGCCAGATTAAACGTGTGTATTCTTTGGATACATTCTTCATCTAATAAAATGTCTCGCTAATTAAAACAGTGCTTTTTAAAGTATACTTTTAATTCGCCAGAAGGTTTTTGACCTTTAAGAGGGGAAGTGGGGTAGGGGAGAGGAGGCGTGTTTGTCTCTATTTGTGTGTGTTGTGAAGGCATAACATGTTGGTTTACAGTACGTTCTCACATAGCAGACAGTGTTTTTTTTTCTCAGCCACTCATGACATATTATGTGAGAAAGAGAGAGAGAGGGAAAGATCTTCTATGACAGCAATTGTTTTGTGGACATTGGAGACAGAAAGGTTTTGGTTTTAGATGGAGAGTGACAAAGTCACACAGCAAAAGGTATTTGGATATGCAGTCTGACTGGAACCAGAACTAGAACCCTCCAGTAGAGTCTGACTGGAACCAGAACTAGAACCCTCCAGTAGAGTCTGACTGGAACCAGAACTAGAACCCTCCAGTAGAGTCTGACTAGAACCAGAAATAAATAAAATGGCGCCGGAAGAAATGGCAGCAGTTTTACGGGCGCCCAACCAATTGTGCTATTATGGGGTTTTTTTTGCGTTATTTGTAACTAATTTTGTACGTAATGTTCCTGCAACCGTATCCTACGGCAAAAAAAGAGATTCTGGATATCAGGACAGCGATCAGTCACCTCGGATTAGACTAAGATTTTTTCTTCAACAAGCAGGACGCACAGAACATTCTCCAAACACCCGACAAGGCCGACATCCCCGTTATTGGCAAGAGAAAGAGACGCAGGTACAGAGGACACTGATCGGGATGCCTCGTACGGATTCGCAGAAGGTGAGTGGGAAAGCTGCCGTTACCGTCAATATTACTCGCCAACGTGCAATCATTGGACAATAAATTAGACGAGGTATGATCACGAATATCCTACCAACGGGGCATTAAAAACTGCAACATCCTATGTTTCACAGAATCGTGGCTGAATGACGACATGGATATTCAGCTAGCGGGATATACGCTGCACCGGCAAGATAGAACAGCACACTCCGGTAAGACGAGGGGGGGCGGTCTGTGTATATTTGTAAACAACAGCTGGTGCACGAAATCGAAGGAAGTCTCTAGATTTTGCTCGCCTGAAGTAGAGTATCTTGTTAAAAATTGCAGACCACACTACTTGCCTAGAGAGTTTTCAGCTATACTTTTCGTGGCTGTTTATTTACCACCACAGACGGATGCTGGCACTAAGACCGCACTCAGTCAGCTGTATAAGGAAATAAGCAAACAGGAAACCACTCATCCAGAAGCAGCGCTCCTAGTGGCCGGAGACTTTAATGCAGGGAAACTTAAATCAGTTCTACCTAATTTCCATCAACATGTTAAATGTGCAACCAGAGGGATTTTTTTTTTTTAGATCACCTGTACTCCACACACAGAGACGCGTACAAAGCTCTCCCTCGCCCTCCATTTGGTAAATCTGACCCCAACTCTATCCTCCTGATTCCTGCTTACAAGCAAAAATTAAAGCAGGAAGCACCAGTGACTCGGTCTATAAAAAAGTGGTCAGATGAATTAGATGCTAAACTACAGGACTGCTTTGCTATCACAGACTGGAACATGTTCCGGGATTCTTCCGATGGTACCACATCAGTCACTGGCTTTATCAATAAGTGCATAGAGGACGCCGTCCCCACAGTGACTGTACGTACATACCCCAACCAGAAGCCATGGATCACAGGCAACATTCGCACTGAGCTAAAGGGTGCAGGACTCTAACCCGGAAGCTTATAAGAAATCCTGCTATGCCCTGCGACGAACCATCAAACAGGCAAAGCGTCAATACAGGGCTCAGATTGAATCGCACTACACCGGCTCCGACACTCGTCTTATGTGGCAGGGCTTGCAAACTATTACAGACTACAAAGGGAAGCACAGCCGCGAGCTGCCCAGTGACACAAGCCTACCAGACGAGCTAAATAACTTTTATGCTCACTTCGAGGCAAGCAACACTGAGGCATGCATGAGAGCATCAGCTGTTCCAGACGACTGTGGGATCATGCTCTCCGTAGCCGACGTGAGTAAGACCTTTAAACAGGTCAACATTCACAAGGCTGCGGGGCCAGACGGATTACCAGGACGTGTGCTCCGGGCATGTGCTGACCAACTGGCAGGTGTCTTCACTGACATTTTCAACATGTCCCTGATTGAGTCTGTAATACCAACATATTTCAAGCAGACCACCATAGTCCCTGTGCCCAAGAACACGAAGGCAACCTGCCTAAATGACTACAGATCCGTAGCACTCACGTCCGTAGCCATGAAGTGCTTTGAAAGTCTGGTAATGGCTCACATCAACACCATTATCCCAGAAACCCTAGACCCACTCCAATTTTCATACCGCCCAAACAGATCCACAGATGATCCACACTGCCCTTTCCCACCTGGACAAAAGGAACCGCTAACCGGGCTATCTGCATTGTGTCCCGCCACCCACCACCCGCCAACCCCTCTTTTACGCTACTGCTACTCTCTGTTCATCATATATGCATAGTCACTTTAACCATATCTACATGTACATACTACCTCAATCAGCCCGACTAACCGGTGCCTGTATGTAGCCTCGCTGCTGTTATAGCCTCGCTACTGTATATAGCCTCGCTACTGTTATTTTTCACTGTCTTTTTACTGTTGTTCTTATTTCTTTACTTACCTATTGTTCACATAATACCTGTTTTGCTCTATTGGTTAGAGCCTGTAAGTAAGCATTTCACTGTAAGGTCTACACCTGTTGTATTCGGCGCACGTGACAAATGAACTTTGATTTGATTTGAACTATTTCCCTCCAGTAGAGTCTGACTGACAGAGTCTATTTATTTAACCTTTATTGAACCTTTATTTAACTAGGCAAGTCAGTTAAGAACAAATTGTTATTTACAATGACGGCCTACCCCAACCAAACTCAGAAGACGCTGGGCCAATTGTGCTCCGCCATATGGAACTCCCAATCACAGCTGGATACAGGGACTGTAGGGACACCTCTTGCACTGAGATGCAGTGCCTTAGACCGTCCTCGACATTAAAAGGGCTAATAATTTTGTGTTCCAAGGACGTGAAGATGACGATTGACACGCCGAAAGGATGAATTTCGACGATACCAGCCAGAATATAGCACAAGCTTAAAAGTATGGCAACTTGGTATGAACTTTGAACTCTCATTCACTCCAGAAGTGATACCTCCTAGCCGCTGCAAACGTGGGCTAGGAAATAACAGACAATCTCTTCAGAAAGACATGGTACTAGCACATATCCTTTCTACCACAAGACGACGATACTACAACTTATCCGTTCTAACACCAGAGACATCCGACAGAGAACAGGAAGATCTCTGTTGGGCAACACGGCCTTCCATCTACAACCAACCTATTGAGGCGCAGCTCAGAGTAAATATGTCTTGCATTTTCCTTTTCCAAATGGGCGGTTATTTAGAATGCATAAGATTTTGTATTTACGATAGCATACCTTCATAAGGTCCGATAGAGACCAAATCTCTTTGTTCTCCAGTCTTCCCGCGCTTTCATTCAAGCCAACCCCCTCTCTTTGTGTAACCAGCCATCATATCGGTTCCGTCCACCAGGGACGTTCTTCATGTATGACATAAATAGAAATCAATGTATGATCCATCCTGTGTATATGTAATTCTGTGTGATTATTTAGGTATTTAGTAAATAAATAATTAAACCAAATTTTGTATTGCTGATTCAACTTGGTAGCCAGGGTTCATGAATATAAGCAAGAATTCTACGATGTTCAGATGAGACTGAAATGAAGTCAGGATGAATAATTGACTGCTGTTCATGTAAAAGATTACTAGGTCTTTAAGAGTTTATTCGGCAGATAACAGCTCTATAAACATTCTTTCGTGGTGCCCCGACTTTCTAGTTAATTAATATTACATGATTAGTTAATCAGGTAATATTAATTACAGAGAAAAGATTTTATAGAATAGCATGTCATATCACTTAATCCGGCATAGCCAAAGACACAACATCAGTTTCAACCTCATTTTGTGGGCAGTGTGCACATAGCCTGTCTTCTCTTGAGAGCCAGGTCTGCCTACGGTGACCTTTCTCAATAGCAAGGATATGCTCACTGAGTCTGTACATAGTCAAAAAGCTTTCCTTTATTTTGGGTCAGTCACAGTGGTCAGGTATTCTGCCACTGTCTACTCTCTGTTCAGTGCCAAATGGCCTTCTAGTTTGCTCAGTTTTTTTGTTAATTCTTTCCAATGTGTCAAGTAATTGGTTGGGGACAGAAGCACCAGATCATCAGCAAACAGTCGACATTTGACTTCAGATTCTAGCAGGGTGAGGCCGGTTGCTGCAGACTGTTCTAGTGACCTCGCCAATTCATTGACATTTATGTTGAAGAGGGTGGGGCTTAAGGTGCATCCCTGTCTCACCCCACGGCCTTGTGGAAAAAAAATGGTGTGCTTTTTGCCAATTTCAACCGCACACTTGTTGTTTGTGTACATGGATATTATAACGTTGTATGTTTTTCCCCCAACACCACTTTCCATCAATTTGTGTAGCAGACCTTCATGCCAAATTGAGTAAAAAGCTTTTTTGAAGTCAACATAACATGAGAAGACTTTGCCTTTGTTGTGGTTTGTCAATTAGGGTGTGCAGGGTGAATACGTGGTCTGTCAAATTATAATTTGGTAAAAAGCCAATTTGACATATGCTCAGTACATTGTTTTCACTGAGGAAATGTACAAGTCTGCTGTTAATGATAATGCAGAGGACTTTCCCAAGGTTGCTGTTGATGCAAATCCCACGGTAGTTGTTGGGGTCAAATTTGTCTCCACTGTTGTGGATTGGGGTTATTAGTCTTTGGTTCCAAATATTGGGGAAGATGCCAGAGCTGAGGATGATATTAAATAGTTTATGTATAGCAAATTGGAATTTGTGGTCTGTATATTTTATAATTTCATGTAGGATACCATCAACACCACAGGCCTTTTTGGGTTGGATTGTTTGTATTTTGTCCTGTAGTTCATTCAATGTAATTGGAGAATCCAGTTGGTTCTGGTAGTCTTTAATAGCTGATTCTAAGATTTGTATTTGATCATGTATATGTTTTTGCTGTTTGTTCTTTGTTATAGAGCCAAAAAGATTAGAGAAGTGGTTTATCCACTCATCTCCGGTTTGGATACATAACTCTTTGTGTGGTTGTTTGTTTAGTGTGTTCCAATTTTCCCAGAAGTTATTAGATTCAATGGATTCTTCAAATACATTGAGCTGATTTCTGACATGCTGTTCCTTCTTTTTCCGTAATGTATTTCTGTATTGTTTTAGTGATTCACCATAGTGAAGGCATAGACTCAGGTTTTCTGGGTCTCTATGTTTTTGGTTGGATAGGTTTCTCAATTTCTTTCTTAGGTTTTTACATTCTTCTTCAAACCATTTGTCATTGTTGTTTATTTTCTTATGTTGTCTGCTTGGAATTTTTTGATTTGATAGGGAAGCTGAGGGGTCAAATATACTGTTTAGGTTTTCTACTGCCAAGTTTACACCTTCACTATTACAGTGAAACGTTTTGTCCGGGAAGTTGTCTAAAAGGGATTGAATTTGTTTTTGCCTAATAGTTTTTTGGTAGGTTTCTACACTACTTTCCTTCCATCTATAGCATTACTTAATATTGTGAAATTCCTTTGGCTGATGCCTCATGATTGAGTATTTCTCTGTTCAGGTAGACTGTGATTTTGCTGTGATCTGATAGGGGTGTTAGTGGGCTGACTGTGAACGCTCTAAGTGACTCTGGGTTGAGGTCAGTGATCTACAGTACTACTGCCAAGGGATGAGCTGTAGGTGTACCTATCATAGGAGTCTCCTCGAAGCCTACCATTGACTATGTACAGACCCAGCGTGGGACAGAACTGCAGGAGTTGTGACCCATTTTTGTTGATTGTTTTGTCATAGTTGGGTCTTGGGGGGAATATTTGGGAGGGAATACTGTCACCTCCAGGTAGGTGTTTGTCTCCCTGTGTGCTGAGATTGTCAGGTTCTTGTCCAGTTCTGGCATTTAGGTCGCCACAGACTAGTACATGTCCCTGGGCCTGGAAATGATTGATTTCCCCCTCTAGGATGGAAAAGCTGTCATCGTTAAAGTATGCAGATTCTATTGGGGGGATATAGGTATCACACATGAGGACATTTTTCTCTGTTGAGATCATTTCCTTATTAATTTCTAGACAGATGTAAAATGTTCATTTTTTGACTAATTTAATAGAGTGGGTTAGGTCTACTCTATACCAAATTAGCATACCCCCTGAGTCTCTTTCCTGTTTCACACCTGGTAGTTTGGTGGATGGGACTACCAGCTCTCTGTAACCTAGAGGGCAACCAGTGAGTCAGTCTCCTCTATACCATGTTTCTTGTAGAATGACAATGTCATTATTTCCAATTTCTTTGATGAAGTCTGGGTTCCTGCTCTTTAGGCCAAAGGCAGATGGCCTCAGACCTTGTATATTCCTGGATGAGATAGTAAAAGCTTTGTGTTCCATAGTGTCTAGTGTTGTTTTCGTGTAGTTTAGGCCCAGACTATTACAGTAGGTGTGAGCAGAGCATGTTAAGCATCTGATACTTACCTCTTAGGTCACAGGATGGTGCTTGGGGGGGTGCATTAGTGGAGGTTGGGCCTGTTGCTCTGCTCACAGCCTCTCTCTCGCTCTCTCTCTCCTCTCCCTCTACTACGTGTACTCTTTTAGGAGTTTTGGAGAATTCGATCATGACTTTGCAATTGTTAACAGCAGTCAAAGAATCACCCACCAAAACCAGTCCAAGTCCTTGCACCCAAGACCAACTTAACTACAGATTTCCATTTCGTTCCTCTCCCTCATCGTCCCACCTCCTCCCTCTTTTTCCCCCCTCTTTCACCATTCCATTCCTCTATGCTCCCCACTATCCCAGTCTGCCTTGTGTGTGTGTCTCAGATGGTATAAATTGAGGCTGTTGTGTGAGAGAGACTGGGAGGGCAGACACGTTAATGTGCTGTAGGGCCAGGAAACCATACAGCCCTCCTTAGGGCTCTTAGTCCTTCCCTAGCCCCCTTCACTCCTCTCCCATTTAGCAGACATTCTTATCAAGAGTGATTTTCAGGAGCAATTAGGATTAAGTGCGTTGTTCAACAGATTTTTTACCTAGACAGCTTGAGGATTCGAACCAACGATCTTTCAGTTACTGGACAACCACTGTTAACCACTAGGCTTCTCTGTTCCTTCTCTTCTCCCACTTATTCTATGTTTTTTCTCTTGTCAGACATGTTCTCTCTGTTCCCCAGTCTTACCAGTTGTGCTCCATCCATAGTGTTCCGTTGGCTACTTTTCACTTATGAATGGATTTGAGGCTCCAGTCATAGGGATGCACTCTACAGTAACTGGAATCAGAGTGAATAGCCACTGGATGTTCACAAAGTTATTGTTGTCAGGTGAAAAGGTGAAAGATGAAAGTGTGACCACCACCAGCCGATTTGCTTCAGCAGCAGCCTAACCGAGGCCTGAACTCAGGGCTTACGCTTCCAGCACTCACACATCTGAGAGGGCTCAGTATCGGATAATTGACACAGCACAGACTGTCTTACGCTGTACAGTAGACCAGAGGGTCCTATGTATCAAGCATCTCAGAGTAGGAGTGCTGATCTAGGATCAGCTCCCTCTGTCCATGTGGTCTTATTCATTGTGATCTAAAAGGCAGAACTGGTCCTTAACCAGCACTCGGAATCTTGATAGATACGGCCCTAGCATTACAGGGAGACTGCTTGTCGGGGGCTCTACATTGTGTCCAGCTGTGCCATGATGGCTAAATCAAACTGGCAACATGTTTGAGACACAAATCAACAAGTGCGCACACACACACAGTTAAAATGAGCGATCTTATTGGACAAGTTCTGGTAGTAGGCTACTTGTTCTGCTTCAATCTGTTTTCTCCTGTTTGGTGGCTGCTGAACGGTCCCCAGCTGTTGTCGTTTTCCTGGGTTGGCCAGTGAGGACCATGTAAAACCTGGGAGGGAGGCTAGGGCAGTGTTAGTTAGGAGATCAGTTTTCACTCTCTGTAGTGACTAGCTGATTGTAAAGGCTTGTGGAGTCAGCTGGGTTTATGGGTGTATCGGAGGCCTCCTCTGAAATATGCTTGTTAAAACCAGGGCCCTCGTAGAATAATGTACATTTCTGAAGTGGCTCATATGTTGTCCATACCTGCGCTCTCATATAACCACTGGAGTTCCTTTCTTGTCAACATGTGGTTGATATGATATGATGCCACAAGAGGTGACATATGATCATGCTATGTGCTCGTTAGCTTTGAAACTGTGGACACACCAAACACACATACACTATCACAGGTTAGTCACTTATACTGTCAAATGTGTCATTAGTCTACTAAACATTGTTTTCTTTCCTCCCAGAATGTTATGTCAGCTTGCTACAGAAGAAGAGGACAGTGTAACACGTGTGTTAGTGAAACATAGGCCTGCCAGAATGGTATGAAAGTTTCTTGATGTTTTTGCACATTTAATGAAGGATCTTATTTAAAAGGTGATGTAGTGTTCCATAATATTTGTTTATGTGTTTGTGTGTGTGTGTGTGTGTGTGTGTGTGTGTCTGGTTTGTGCATCTGTGTCTGTGTCTGTGTCTGTGCACGTGTGTGTATGTGTGTACTGTAACAAGTCCTTGCAGCTGGTCAGATGGTGTGTTTGCTAGTGATGGAGGTTGGGGAGAGCTGCAGCAGTTTGTATGACCCTAACCAGAGGTACTGTACTTTCCTCTTACTGTCCACCACCTCCACTATGTCCCATCTCTAGCTCTGGTCCTCTTACTGTCCACCACCTCCACTATGTCCAATATCTAGCTCTGGTCCTCTTACTCTCCACCACCTCCACTAATGTTCCATCTCTAGCTCTGGTCCACTGACTGTCCACCACCACCACTATGTCCCAGTTCTGAAGGAACCAGACATTTAAGTGTAGAACATGTAAGTGTCGTGAACACAAACCCAACATGCAGTTATTACACACTCCCTGAGAACTGAAGGAGTGTCAGCACCGACCAACCACGCCGCTTCATTCACTAACTCTTGGTGACTGACATCTGACTGGCCTTGTGTGTGCATGTGTGTGCGTGTGTGTTGCAGAAAGTGTGTTCCTCTGGATGCCCAGGCGGTGGTGTGTCTGCCGGTGGCCAGCCTAGAGGGGGCAGTGATGTCTCTACTGGACTCTGTGCTCTCCGGCCCAGCATCCATACCATACAACCTAGAGCACCCCATCACTCACTCACTACTGGTATGTAGGCAGAAGTTACTCCTGACGCCCCCTCCCAAAGGATAAGGTAAGGATTTGGACTGTCTGGGTTGGCAATACCTCAGTATAGAAAACAATTGGGCCAGCAACCTGGAAAAACAGGCCATGGGGAAAACATTTGCACACAAGAAAGGAGTACATCAGGAGACCAGGGGAGTCTCTCAAGTTGGATTTCATTTTATTTAATTACATGTACAGTACCTTCGGAAAGTATTCAGACCCCTTGACCTTTTCCACATTTTGTTACGTTACAGCCTTATTCTAGAACTGATTAAATAGTTTTTTCCCCTCATAAATCTACACACAATACCCCATAATGATGAAGCAAAAACAGTTTATTTAGATTTTTTTGCTAATTTATAAAAAATAAAAAACTGAAATGTTTTATTTACATAAGTATTCAGACCCTTTGCTCAGTACTTTGTTGAAGCACCTTTGACAGCAATTACAGCATCGATTCTTCTTGGGCATGACACTGCAAGCTCTGCAGATCCTCTCAAGCTCTGTCAGGTTGGATGGAGAGCGTTGCTGCACAGCTATTTTCAGGTCTCTCCAGAGGTGTTCGATCGGGTTCAAGTCCAGGCTCTGGCTGGGCCACTCAAGGACATTCAGAGACTTGTCCTGAAGCCACTCCTGCCTTGTCTTGGCTGTATGCTTAGGGTCGGTTTCCTGTTGGAAGGTGAACCTTTGCCCAAGTCTGAGGACCTGAGCGCTCTGGAGCAGGTTTTCATCAAGGATATCTCTGTACTTTGCTCCGTTCAGCTTTGCATCTGCTGACTAGTCTCCCAGTCCCTGCCACTAAAAAACATCCCCACAGCATGATGCTGCCACCACTGTGCTTCACCGTAGGGATGGTGCCAGGTTTCCTCCAGACGTGACGCTTGGCATTCAGGCCAAAGAGTTCATCTTGGTTTCACCAGACCAGAGAATCTTGTTTCTCATGGTCTGAGAGTCCTTTATGCGCCTTTTGGCAAACTCCAAGCAGGCTGTCATGTGTCTTTTACTGAGGATTGGCTTCCGTCTGGCCACTCTACCATAAAGGCCTGATTGGTGGAGTGCTGCAGAGATGGTTGTCCTTCTGGAAGGTTCTCCCATCTCCACAGACAAACTCTGGTGCTCTGTCAGAGTGACCATCGGGTTCTTTATCACCTCCCTGACCAAGGCCCTTCGCCCCCGATTGTTCAGTTTGGCCAGGCAGCCAGCTCTAGGAAGAGTCTTGGTGGTTCCAAACTTCTTCCATTTAAGAATGATGGAGGCCACTGTGTTCTTGGGGACCTTCAATGCTGCCGACACTTTTTTGGTACCCGTTCCCAGATCTGTGCCTCGATACAATGCTGTCTCGGAGCTCTACAGACAATACCTTTGACCTCATGGCTTGCTTTTTGCTTTGACATGCACTGTCAACGGTGCAACCTTATATAGACAGGTGTGTGCCTGTCTATATAAGCTATATAGCTATAGATAGTAGACTGCATTATAAAACAATGCCTAGTAAGCTAGTGTTTTGAGTGTGGACTGACTGTATTATTTAGCATTAATAGATTGGTTTTACGCAATTTCACCGACCTTGCGCGGGTCCAGAGTTTTAGCACTGGAATATTTTTGTAGGACAGTAGCCTACATTTACTGATAAATTAATCAATTAGCCTACATGCAACAATATCATATTTAGATTTAGCAATCTAGCTAAGTGTTTTGAGTTCCCACTTCCTCAGGTTGGGAATAATATAGCCTAGGTGAATATGCACAAAATGTCAGCAAATTCCCTGAAGAGCCAAATATAAATCTGATAATTCTGGATCCTATTTGGCAGTTAGATGAAATAGCTAACTTTTGTAATCACAGGCTTCCATCTTAGTTGTCTTACTTGGCACTGGAAATTGTCTAGAGCCCTGCTGCTAATATAAAGTAACTGTATAGTAACATTTATCACAATATGCCTATTTGTCCATATCGCCCAGCTCTATGTGACGACCCTCCCACTCTGTCGTATTCTCTCTCTTTGCTCTTGTTTCCTTATTAGGATGCCGGTGGGCATGGGAAACACCTGGGCTGGGTGTGTCCCAGGATAAATAGACCTCTTCCCCAGTCATTGGGAGACTCTCGCCATGCAGACACACTTATGGATTTTGGTTGTGGCATTTTTGTGGCTGTTTTGTTTGTTTGCTTTGGCACCTTTCAACACCCCTCATTATCACATTTATGCGCGCAAACACTCACTTACACTACTGATTACTGACTACATACACCATAGTTAATTGTATTTGGTTTACTTTAGTTAATAAATATGTTTTTTTGTTCCCTATCTCCACGTTGTCTCACTTTTTGTTACGAACTTTGAGCCGGTTCGTGACATCTAGCACTTCCCTCCAAATTTGTTTTATCATAATTTATTATGATTTTATCATTAACACAATTTTTCGTTGTTGAATGGAATCACTATATAGATTTTTGTCCATATTGCCTATCTCTAGCGCACACACACACACACACACACATACACACACACAGCTCCAGCTTGGTTTGTTTGAGTGCATCTGGTTGGCTGCGTCTGTCGTAAGTCATAAACAGCGAGGGAGGACTATGTTGGGTTCCACATAACTTTCTTTTTAGTTTGGATCATCAAATCAAATCAAATTTTATTGGTCACTTACACGTGTTTAGCAGATGTTATTGCGGGTGTAGTGAAGTGCTTGTGCTTCTACAGTGAGGGAAAAAAGTATTTGATCCCTGCTGATTTTGTACGTTTGCCCACTGACAAAGAAATGATCAGTCTATAATTTTAATGGTAGGTTTATTTGAACAGTGAGAGACAGAATAACAACAAAAAAATTCAGAAAAACACGTGAAAATGTTTATAAATTGATTTGCATTTTAATGAGGGAAATAAGTATTTGACCCCCTCTCAATCCGAAAGATTTCTGGCTCCCAGGTGTCTTTTATACAGGTAACGAGCTGAGATTAGGAGCACACTCTTAAAGGGAGTGCTCCTAATCTCAGTTTGTTACCTGTACAAAAGACACCTGTCCACAGAAGCAATCAATCAGATTCCAAACTCTCCACCATGGCCAAGACCAAAGAGCTCTCCAAGGATGTCAGGGACAAGATTGTAGACCTACACAAGGCTGGAATGGGCTACAAGACCATCGCCAAGCAGCTTGGTGAGAAGGTGACAACAGTTGGTGCGATTATTCGCAAATGGAAGAAACACAAAAGAACTGTCAATCTTCCTCGGCCTGGGGCTCCATGCAAGATCTCACCTCGTGGAGTTGCAATGATCATGAGAACGGTGAGGAATCAGNCCAAGGCAACAAAGGAGTGGCTCAAGAAGAAGCACATTAAGGTCCTGGAGTGGCCTAGCCAGTCTCCAGACCTTAATCCCATAGAAAATATGTGGAGGGAGCTGAAGGTTCGAGTTGCCAAACGTCAGCCTCGAAACCTTAATGACTTGGAGAAGATCTGCAAAGAGGAGTGGGACAAAATCCCTCCTGAGATGTGTGCAAACCTGGTGGCCAACTACAAGAAACGTCTGACCTCTGTGATTGCCAACAAGGGTTTTGCCACCAAGTACTAAGTCATGTTTTGCAGAGGGGTCAAATACTTATTTCCCTCATTAAAATGCAAATCAATTGCTAACTTTTTTCACATGCGTTTTTCTGGATTATTTTGTTGTTTATCTGTCTCTCACTGTTCAAATAAACCTACTATTAAAATTATAGACTGATCATTTCTTTGTCAGTGGGCAAACGTACAAAATCTGCAGGGGATCAAATACTTTTTTCCCTCACTGTACGTAGTTCCGACAGTGCAGCAATATCTAACAAGTAATATCTAACAATTTCACAACAAATACCTGATTTCAAGTCTGTATGTAGGCAGCAGCCTTTCTGTTTTAGTGATGGCTATTAACAGTCTCTCCGTCCCAGCTTTGATGCACTTGTCCTGACCTCGCCTTCTGGACGATAGCGGGGTGAACAGGCAGTGACTTGGGTGGTTGTTGTCCTTGATGATCTTTTTGGCCTCCCTGTGACATCCGGTGGTGTAGATGTCCTGGAGGGCAAGTAGTTTTCCCCCGGGGATGCGTTCTGCTGACCGCACCACCCTCTGGAGAGCCCTGCGGTTGTGGGCGGTGCAGTTGCCGTTCAAGACAGTGATACAGCCCGACAGGATGCTCTCAATTGTGCATCTGTAGAAGTTTGTGAGGGTTTTAGCCTCCTGATGTTGAACAAGCTCTGCTGAGCCTTCTTCACCACACTGTCTGTGTGGGTGGACCATTTCAGTTTGTCAGTGATATGTACGCTGAAGAACTTAAAACTTTCCACCTTCTCCACTGCTGTCCCATCGATGTGGATGAGGGGTGCTCCCTCTGCTGTTTCCTGAAGTCCACAATCATCCCTTTGTTTTGTTGACGTTGAATGAGAGGTTATTTTCCTGACACCACACTCCCAGAGCCCTCACCTCCTCCCTGTTGGCTGTCTCGTCATTGTTGGTAATCAAGCCTACTACTGTTGTGTCATCTGCAAACTTGATGATTGAGTTGGAGGCATGGGTGAACAGGGAGTACCGCAGGGGGCTGAGCACGCACCCTTGTGGGATCCCAGTGTTGAGGATCAGCGGAGTGGAGAAGTTGTTTCCTACCTTCACCACATGAGGGCGGCTCGTCAGGAAGTCAAGGACTCAATTTCCCAGGGTGGGGTTCAGACCAAGGGCCTCGAGCTTAATGATGTGCTTGGAGGGTACTATAGTGTTGAATGCTGAGCTATTGTCAATGAACAGCATTCTTACATAGGTGTTCCTCTTGTCCAGATGGGATAGGGGCAGTGTGCAGTGTGATAGCGATGGGCGGTAAGCAAATTGAAGTGGGTCTAGAGTGACAGGTAAGGTGGAGGTGATATGATCCTTGACTAGTCTCTCAAAGCACTCCATGATGACAGAAGTGAGTGCTACGGGGCGATAGTCATTTAGTTCAGTTACATTTGCATTCTTGGGTACAGGAACAATGGCCATCTTGAAGCATGTGGGGACAGCAGACTGGGATAATGAGAGATTGAACATGTCCGTTAACTTCTTAGGGAGCGGCTGCATAGGTGACGGTTTTGGAGAGTCTGGCATGCCCAAAGTAAAATGCCTGCCACTCAGGCCCAGAAAATAGGATATGCACATAATATTGGATAGGAAACACTCTGAAGTTTCTAAGAGTGTTAAAATCATGTATGTGAGTATAACAGAATTGATATAGCAGGCGAAAACCAGAGGAATATCCATTCGGATTTGTAATTTTTTTTTGTAAATGACCATCTTCTCCATTGTGCTTATTGCATACAATGTTATGTAGGACTGAGACTGCAGTACTTATGGCTTCCACTAGATGTCAACAGTCAACAGTCAAAAACTGGGAATTCTAGGAGTGACCAGAACTGATAGGAACAGGAAGAAGTCACAGGACCACTTTTGTAAACAAGGTTTGACGCGCGCAAGATTCTGAACGCGCACCACTTTATTTTTCTTTCCTATCGTTCACGTTATCGTCCGGTTGAAATATTACAGCAAAAATACACAAAAGGATACCTAAGGATACATAAAAAATGATGTTTGATTTGTTTGTAGAAAGTGTGTAGGTATAATTTGAACGTGTTCTCTTCACGGTTCAATGGGCGACTCAACGGTGGATTTTATGATCATAACGCGCCAACCAAACTGAGATTTAGGGATATAATAAATGACTTTTTCTAACAAAAGAACCATTGGATGTCTTCGTTGGACACTTGGGAAGCCCTCAGCAGAAGTTCTTGGAAAGGTATGGGATTTTATATTAGCGATTTAATGCGTTTTTTGAGACCCGCGTTGGTTATGGATTTATGCTAATGCATAAAATATGAGAGGGGCTATCCTCAAACAATCAAATGTTGTGCTTTCACCGTAAAGCCTTTTTGAAATCTGACAACGCTGTGATATTGCCAAGAATCAGAGCTTTTGATGACTATGCAACACTTGTATATTGATGAATGTTTAATAATTCAACTTTTGGATTATGAATTTGGCGCATCACATTTCACCGGGTAGTGTCGGGAAGCAAAGAACGTGTTTAGCGTGTCTGGAAGCAAGACGTCGGTGTCCGCGACGTGACTGGTTTTCCTTTTGTAGTCCATGATTGTCTGTAGACTCTGCCACATACGACTCATGTCTGAGCTGAATAGCTACTCCACTTTGTCTCGATAGAGATGTGTGTAGACTTTGTGTGTGTGTTTGTGTGCCCGTGCCAATGTGTATGTGTGTGTTTGCATTTGTGTATGTGTGTGTGCACGCGTGTCCACATGTGTGTCTTTGCAAGTGTGTGTGTGTGTGTGTGTCATAGGTATAGTAGCTGACTGGCTCGTCTCTCTCCCTCAGTTGTTTAAACTGCAATCAAAAATGGGAGAAATGGAATTAGTATCACATTCCTGTTTTGAGCTTTTTCTCCCTCCTCTCCCTCCTCCTCCTCTCCCTGAGATGGAGGTCCAATAAACAATAAACAGGATCTTCCTGGGCCTGGCTGCCAACAACAGGATGTTTGGACGTGCTGTAATTGACCCTCCTTGAAGTATTAGTGGAAGGAGGAGGATGATAAAAACCCATCTGTTTTCACTAGAGAAAACCGTCCTCACGCGCACACGCTCTCACACACACACGTGTGCTCGCTCAGACACACACACACGTGTGCTCGCTCAGACACACACACTAACACCTTTTGTATGGCACCAGGATTGTTGTATTTGATCTCTCGTTTGCTAAGCTGAGTGGAGGACAGGCGACCTACTATATGATAAATATGTCTCATGTGTCATGACCATAAGAGTTAGAGGATGGGAAGAGGTCAAGAGGATGGAGTGGGTCTGGCGTTGGATGGTACAATGACACAAGATGAACACTAGAGGGGGCTAGTTACTTTTACAAAGACATCCCCTCCCATTAAGTGTCTGCTACAAGTTAGACACCGAGCTAGGATCAGCTAATCCTTTCCAAATGCTCTTTAACCATTAGTGGAATTGGAGGTAAAACTGACAGTTGATTAGTGTCTAGGGGCAACTTCACACTACTCCTGCCTAGTCTTCCTTGTCTTTAGATATGGGATGATAGTGATGTTGCAGAAATGTTGCTGGGTTTTGGCATAATAAGACGATGGGTTGGAGGAATTTGGGGAATACTTTTAATGTGGGGGGTTGTGAGATGGTTGTTGAGTTGGGATGGATTGAAGAAGTTCTGGAGGTTGTCAGATGGTATTGGCAAGTTGTGAAATGGTTGTTCTGGGTGATAAAGGATAATGAGACCACATTATGCAATCAAAAATGATGACCTGCAGATTCTATCTCTCTATCTATCTCCCTCCCTCTCTCTCCCCCTCTGTCTCTCTCCCCCTCCCTCTCTCTCTCATATAGGATCCTTTGCTGCTATATCAGACTCCACTCTTCTGGGAAGGCTTTCTGCTAGATGTTGGACTTGCTTCTATTCAGCCACAGGAGCATTAGTGAGGTTGGACACTGAGGTTGGGTGATTCAGCCTGGCTCGCAGTCAGCGTTCCAATTCTTTCCAAAGGTGTTCAATGGGGTTGAGGTCAGTCAAGTTCTTCCACACCAATCTCAACAAACCATTTCTGTATGGACCTCGCTTTGTGCACAGGGGCATTGACATGCTGAAACAGGAAAGGGCCTTTCCCAAACTATTGCCACAAAGTTGGAAGCACAGAATGGTCTAGTATGTCATTGTATGCTGTAGCGTTAAGATTTCCCTTCACTGACACTAATGGGCCTAGCTCGAACCACCTTTTTGTTGCATTACAACCTGTAATTTAAATGGATTTTTGTTTGGATTTCATGTAAAGGATATACACAAAATAGTCCAAATTGGTGAAGTGAAATGAAAAAAATAACTTGTTTCAAAAATTCTAATAAAAAACAAACAGAAAAGTGGTGCGTGCATATGTATTCACCCCCTTTGCTATGAAGCCCCTAAATAAGATCTGGTGCAACCAATTACCTTCAGAAGTCACATAATTAGTTAAATAAAATCCACCTGTGTGCAATCTAAGTGTCACATGATCTGTCACATTATCTCAGTATACATAAACCTGTTCTGAAAGGCCCCAGAGTCTGCAACATAACTAAGCAAGGGCACCACCAAGCAAGCGACATCATGAAGATCAAGGAGCTCTCCAAACAGGTCAGGGAGAAAGTTGTGGAGAAGTACAGATCAGGGTTGGGTTATAAAAAATATTAGACACTTTGAACATCCCACGGAGCACCATTAAATCCATGATAAAAAAATGGAAAGAATATGGCACCACAGCAAACCTGCCAAGAGAGGGCTGCCCACCAACACTCACAGACCAGGCAAGGAGGGCATTAATCAGAGAGGCAACAAAGAGACCAAAGATAACCCTGAAGGAGCTGCAAAGCTCCACAGCGGAGATTGGAGTATCTGTCCATAGGATCACTTTAAGCCGTACACTCCACAGAGCTGGGCTTTACAGAAGAGTGGGCAGAAAAAAGCCATTACTTAAAGAAAAAAATGTGGCATGTGGGAGACTCCCCAAACATATGGAAGAAGGTTCTCTGGTTAGACGAGACTAAATTGAGCTTTTTGGCCATTAAGAAAACGCTATGTCTGGCACAAACCCAACACCTCTCATCACCCCGAGAACACCATCCCCACAGTGAAGCATGGTGGTGGCACCATCATGCTGTGGGTATGTTTTTCATCAGCAAGGACTGGGAAACTGGTCAGAATTGAAAGAATGATGGATGACACTAAATACAGGGAAATTCTTGAGGGAAACCTGTTTCAGTCTTCAAGAGATTTGAGAGTGGGACGGAGGTTCACCTTCCAGCAGGACAATGACCCTAAGTATACTGCTAAAGCAACAATTGAGTGGTTTAAGGGGAAACATTTAAATGTCTTGGAATGGCCTAGTCAAAACCCAGACCTCAATCCAATTGAGAATCTGTGGTATGACTTAAAGATTGCTGTAAACCAGCAGAACCCATCCAACTTGAAGGAGCTGGAGCAGTTTTGCCTTGAAGAATGGGCAAAAATCACAGTGGCTAGATGTGCCAAGCTTATAGAGACATAATGTACTTGCAGTATGTCTCTTACAGCTGAGACTTGCAGCTGTAAAGGTGGCTTTACAAAGTATTGACTTTGGGGGGGGGGGGTGAATTGTTATGCACGCTCAAGTTTTCTGTTTTTTTTGTCTTATTTCTTGTTTGTTTCATAATAAAAAAATATTTTGCATCTTCAAAGTGGTAGGCATGTTGTGTAAATCAAATGATACAAACCCCCCCAAAAATCTATTTTAATTCCAGGTTGTAAGGTAACAAAATGGGAAAAATGCCAAGGGGGGTGAATACTTTCGCAAGACACTGTATGACACAGAATGAGTTGCATTATGTGTGCTGTGCATTACGTCATGACATGTAACGTCATGACACAATTTACATCACGACACAATTTAACGTACAGAGTCAGAGGGGTCAGTTTTGTCAACTTTTCTCCAATACTATCGGGCCATTACCATGTGAATCAATGCTTGAATAGAAACGTATTTCACACCTCAGATTTTGATGCCAACACTACAGTCCCATTATTTTTCATTGCAGCCTTGTTGAATGCCACAGTTGCGCAAATTTGTACGGAACGGGGTTAGTCAACAGTAGTGAGTATTGCAATCGAGGACAAACGATCAGCACTCAGCAGTCCCGCTCTGTGAGCTTGTGTGCCCACCACTTCGCGGCTGAGCCGTTATTTCTCCTAGATGTTTTCACTTCACAATAACAGCCTTTACAGTTGACGGGGGCAGCTCCATCAGGGCAAAAAACTTGTTGGAAAGGTGGCATCCTATGACGGTGCCACGTTGAAAGTCACTGAGCTCTTCATTAAGCCATTCTCCTGCCAATGTTTGTCTATGAAGATTGCATGGCTGTGTGCTCGATTTTATACCCGTCAGCAACGGGTGTGGCTGAAATAACCAAATCCACTCATTTGAAGGGGTGTCCACATGCTTTTGATCATGTAGTGTACATTTATCCATATGTACAGGCAGGCCATTCCTAATATTTAATGTGTTTGTGTGTGTTTCAGCCAAAAGCCTGCTCCTAGCATAACTCCATATTCTTAATAGTGAACGACACCTTCAGGTGAGCCATATGGACGCATCATTCTGAAAAGTGAGTAAAGTAGATAACCAATACTCCTACTGTAAACAATTAGATTACTCACTGGTAGGTACAGTACATGTACTGGTATCTTGTTCATCAAGTGAGCGCTGTGTGTGTTGAGCACTGTGTGTGTGTCTTTCCCCTGGTACAGGTTGTTTGTCCTGCTCTGCTCTGTCCTGCTCTGCACTGTCCTGCCCTGTCCTGCTCTACTCTGCTCTGCTCTGTCCTGCTCTGCTCTGCTTTGTCCTGCTCTGCTCTGCTATGTCCTGCTCTCCTCTGCTCTGTCCTGCTCTGCTCTGCTCTGTCCTGCTCTGCTCTGTCCTTCTCTACTCTGCTCTGCTCTGCTCTGTCCTGCTCTGCTCTGTCCTGCTCTGCTCTGTCCTGCTCTGTGCTGCTCTGCTTTGTCCTGCTCTGCTCTGCTCTGCTCTGCTCTGCTCTGCTCTGCTCTGTCCTGCTCTGCTCTGTCCTGCTCTGCTCTGTCCTGCTCTGCTCTGCTCTGTCCTGCTCTGCTCTGTCCTGCTCTGCTCTGTCCTGCTCTGTTCTGCTCGGTCCTACTCTGCTCTGCTTTGTCCTGCTCTGCTCTGCTATGTCCTGCTCTGTCCTGCTCTGCTATGTCCTGCTCTGCTCTGTCCTGTCCTCTGCTCTGCTCTGTCCTGCTCTGTCCTGTCCTGTCCTGCTCTGCTCTGCTCTGTCCTGCTCTGATCTGCTCTGATCTGCTCTGTCCTGCTCTGTCCTGTCCTGCTCTGATCTGTCCTGCTCTGTCCTGTCCTGCTCTGTGTAGGTCCATAGCCGCAGGAAGATGTTGGAGGTGCTGAGAGGTTTTTGTCCACACCTTCCCCCTCTTCCTCAGGCAACTGGCAGCCCTGCAGCCTCAGGTACAATAATCATAGAAATATAATCAATAGAATAGCCATGGAACCTCTGGCAATTGGACTGGTAAACTTATGGGTGCATAGGAAGATACAACACTCACAGGTAGCCTCATCCGGCAGTAGACGCTTGCACACACACACACACACTTAATCCCTTACCCTTATTGTCTACAGATCATGAGATATAGCTGTAGGTGTGGCTGTGCAGTTCTAGGGGACCTCCATCAGTACTGTCCACAATGGTAGTTAATACTCCGGGGCACACACACTCCTCTTTATTCAGATTCTATTCTAGCAGTGGGAAAAGGGCTGGGAATCAGATGCCTGTGTTCAGGTTGGTGTGTATGGATGTGGTTTTGAGATGTGTTACTAACTCCACTAGAGGGCACTGTGACACATTCTGTATATTTTAGGCTTGCTTTTCTGTTGCCTCAACTGAAGGAAAGGAGATACTTAATCAGTTACTGAATTAATTCAGCCCAAATGTGTCATCCACATTTAACCCAACTCCTCTGAATCAGAGAGGTGCGGGGGGCTGCCTGAATCAAAGCCCACGTCATGTGTGTATGTGTTTGCATGTGTTGTTTCAGGAGTGTGTGCCCTTGAAGATCTTTCGCACACACATCCCAGAGCTTACTAATGACCCATCCTGTGTGTATGATTTCTTATGTGTAAATAACCTTACACTCAGAGTGATTTAATGGCTTGCAAATTTTTTTTCACTAATTTTATTTATCCTAAAATTTAACTAGGCAAGTTAGGGAACGGCTCCCAAGGTGACGGTTTTGGAGAGTCTGGCGTGCCCAAAGTAAAATGCCTCCCACTCAGGCCCAGAAAATAGGATATGCACATAATTAGTACTATTGGATAGGAAACACTCTGAAGTTTCTAAGAGTGTTAAAATATTGTTTGTGAGTATAACAGAACGGATATAGCAGGCGAAAACCCGAGGAATTTCTGTCCTGGAAAAAGTGTTTTTGACACATTGCCTCATTTTGAACCCCTCCCTATTGAAAACAGCTATATATAGGAGTAAGATTGCAGTACCTATTGCTTCCACTTGATGTCAACAGTCTCTAGACAGTGTTTGATGATGTTAGAATGCTCTGGATGGTAATAGAAGAAGAATTTCGAACTGGTCACCAGATGTAAACAGAAGAGGATGCGCGTTCACAGGCTCGCGCGCGCTGTGGTTTTTTCCTTTCCTATCGTCCAGTTTATAATCCGGTTGAAATATTATAGTAAATATACATAAAAGTGTTCCTAAGGATACATTATCAATGATGTTTGATTGTTCTTGGACAAGTGTATAGGTATAGGTTGAACGAGTTCTCTTCACGGTTCAATGGGCGAGTGGACGTTGTATTTTATGAACATAATGCGCCAACCAAACGGAGATTTATGGATATAATAAATGGCTTTTTCTAACAAAAGAACCATTGGATGTCTTCGTTGGACACTTGGGAAGCCCTCAGCAGAAGTTCTTCAATGTGTTTTGTGTGAACCGCGATGGTTTATGAATTTATGCTAATGGGAAAATGGGGGTGCTACCCTCAAACAATCAAATGTAGTGCTTTCGCCGTAAAGCCTTTTTGAAATCTGACAACGCTGTGATATTGCCAAGAAGCAGAGCTTTTGATGACTATGCAACACTTGTATATTGATGAATGTTTAATAATTCAACTTTTGGATTTTGAATTTGGCGCCTTGCATTTCACCGGCTAGCGCCCCACCACTCCCTAAGTAGTTAAGAACAATTTCTTATTTACAATGACGGCCTACCCCGGCCAAACCCTAACCCAGATGATTCTGGGCCAATTGGGCACCGCCCTACGTGACTCCCAATCACAGCTGGTTGTGACACAGCCTGGAATCGAACCAGGGTCTGTAGATGCAGTACCTTAGACCGCTGAGCCACTCGGGAGCACCAATCAATAACTGTTTTGTATAACATATGTGTGTCACAGCTACATTATAATCACTATGTGATGATTGAAAAAAGTAGTTACTAATTCCTGACTATCATCATCAATACTCACTAGATCATCAGTAACTAAGCTTTATCCTTGGTTACCCTTTATAGTACTTAATATATCTGCTTTTATCACAAAATGGGATGTGTTTTCATGGCACACATTGGGCCCCTTGATAAAAGTGGAGCAACATTTGATTGCCACAGGATATCTGAACATCATCGCCAATCAGGTGCATCCCTTCATGGCAGTAGTGTATCCGTCTGCAAATACATTTTTTCAGTAGTATAATGCCCCATGCCACAAGGCTAGGATTGTCCAGGAACATGACAGTGAATTCAGCTAACTGCAGTGGCCTGCCCAGTCACCAGATCTCAATCCAATTGATAGTCTGTGGGATGAGATGAAACGAGCTGTTCAGAGTAGAGATCCACTACCAGCCAACTTGACACTACTGTGGGAAGCATTGGAGTCAACATGGGCCAGCATCCCTGTGGAACGCTTTTGACACCTTGTAGACTCCATGCCCCAACGAATTGAGGCTGTTCTGAGGGCAAAAGCGTTCCTAATCTTTTGTACACTGTGTACTCCACCGCTCATAAGTTTGGGGTCACGTAGAAATGTCCTTGCTTTTGAAAGAAAAGCTAATTTTTTTGTCCATTAAAATAACATCAAATTGATCCGAAATACTGTGTAGACATTGTTAATGTTGTAAATGACTATTGTAGCTGGAAACGGCAGATTTTTTATGGAATATCTACATACGCGTAAAGAGGCCCGTTATCAGCAACCATCACTCCTGTGTTCCAATGGCATGTTGTGTTAGCTAATCCAAGTTTATCATTTTAAAATGCTAATTGATCATTAAGAGAACCCTTTTGCAATTGTGTTAGAGCAGCTGAAAACTGTTGTTCTGATTAAAGAAGCAATAAAACTTCTTTAGACTAGTTGAGTATCTGCAGCATCAGCATTTGTGGGTTTGATTACAGGCTCAAAATGGCCAGAAACAATTAACTTTCTTCTGAAACTCGTCAGTCTATTCTTGTTCTGAGAACAGTAGTCTACAATAGTCATTTACAACATTAACAATGTCCACACTGTATTTCTGATCAATTTGATGTTCTTTTAATGGACAAAAAATAATTTGCTTTTCTTTCAAAAACAAGGACATTTCTAAGTGACCCCAAACTTTTGAACGGTGGAATACTGTCACATAGCAGGCTGTATGGGAATGTTGAATGTTCTGAGGTGTGTGTAAGTGATCAGCCCTAATACAGCAGTGTAGCCAAACCACACTACCTGGAGGCATGGCTTATTGACATCTAGCAGAGCCATATATGGTCATGCTGGCTACCTGTCAACACACAAGATTATTCATTACGCACTCTGTGTGTGCGTGAGTGTGTGATTTCCTACGTACATGCGTGCATCCAATTGACACCGTCTCATGGTTATTAGAAGAAACGTTGAGTTTTCTAACTGTGAGTCGTGCCTTTTCTCACTATATCTTCCTTCTCTCCAGAGATGTCCCAGGAGGCTTGGCCAGAACTCCTATCCAGGGTCACTGCACCTCTACAGGGACTCACTGAGGAAGCGAATGAAGAGGACAGCATCAAGTGAGAGAGCATTAACGTGTGCTTTTCATTAGTCAGGCACAGAGAGGCTGAACCAACTTCAGCAATCTGGCAATAAATATGAACAAGTATAAATATTTAATAGACTGTGCAACATTCTACTCCATTTTAAAGTTGATTATTATCTGTGTGTCTGGGAGTTATTCATGTTTCGGGAGCTATATCTCTTCAGTTCCTAGTATGCATGTTCTCTTCAGCATCTCAGCTCTGTTTTCTTTAGACTGCTGCTAACATGTTGGTTTGCAGGATATTTTCCCAACTGAGTCAGAACACACTACTCTTGGTGTGTGGTATGGTTTCACATGATTAGTAAAGCCTGTAGGCTAGAGAGCAGAGAGGGAGAATATTGCTGTGAGAAAGAGAGGGAGCACTGAGAACAGAGAGAGAGAGAGAGAGAGAGAGAGAGAGAGAGAGAGAGAGAGAGAGAGAGATGGTGGCCCAGCCCAGGGATTGATTGAAAGCAGTAGCAGAGAGAGAAAGGAAGAAAGAGAGGCAGCACTGAGAACAGAGAGATGGTGATCCAGTCTGGGGATTGGAACGGCTGACTTGCTGCCCACCAGCTGTGGCTTCAAACTCGACCCATTATCTAGACCGCTCCATTCTGGAACGCCATGCGAATTCCCAGACGTTCCCAGCCAGCGGAACAGAGTGCTCGGAACAGAGACACAGCTGCCAGGGGCTTCTGAGGGGTGCTGTTAAAAGTTATGAAGCGGAAGGCAGGAAGAGAGGGAATCTAATGATGGAATTAAGTAAATTTGAGAGAGATTCTTATCCTGACTCTTATCTAAAACTCTGTCTAGTGCAGCTGTCTGAACTATTGTGTCTACCAATCTCTTTCTAACCCCACCTCCCTTCCTCTCTCTGTTTCACTCTATTTTACAATCTACTCTCTCTCCCCTTTCATTCTCACGTCGTCTTACTTATCTTCTTCCCGATCTTCCTCTGTCACCTCTCTCTCTCTCTAAATCTCTCTTTCCCCTTTCTCAACCAAAGCCTTCTCTCTATCTCTCAGATAAAGGTTGTATGCTAGTTTAATTAATTGTGTGTGTGTGTGTGTGTGTGTATGCGTTGTCCTCCCATCCTCCAGGGGTCCGTGTGGAGTGTTTGAGGCCTGGTTCCTGCTGGTGCACTGTGCTGACTGGGTGGAGGTGGCCAGTGAGCTACTGGTCTCAGCCCGAACCCAGAACTGTGGGCCTCTGCTGTGGCTCTTAACCTTCTACCACCAGCCAACAGGGGGCACTACAGGACACAGCAGCTGGTATGTACTGGCTGGCTGGATAGAGACGTTCCGTGAGTCCCCATGCTCCACACAAAGTGTGCACTTACACACTCCCCGTCATGGTTTTGAAAGCATATGATTGGTATGAACATTGGCTGGAGGGAGTTTCTACCATTGTTAAACCCATGTGAGAACATGTGAAGAAGGTATGGCTTGGGGGTTACTGGTGTCAACTCCGTCAATAGATGGCCACCTCCTTGTCGTGGCTGACCTGTCCTGGTTGGTTTCAGCATAGCTCGCCCAATAGATAGATGGATGAATAATCGACTGAGGGATGAATAATATATAGTTTCTCCAGGTTAGGAGGGAAGAGGCGAGCAGAGGGAAAAATTAGAGAGAGAGAGAAAGGAGAAAGAAAGAGGGGTGAAGGAGACTGATACGATATTGATCCCACTCTGAGGGTGTCTGTGTTTCATCTCTCCCTGTATGTCTCCTCTATCCACCCTTAGGGACCTACGCACACTGGGGGGAGAGAGAGAGAGAGAGAGAGAGAGAGAGAGAGAGAGACTACTGTAATTCCTGGCATTTTTGGAGACTTTTTAACCTCTCTTTAATTACAATCCATTAACACAATAAAAACATACACCTTTAGCACCTTACTTCATGCATACATAATCCAAAAAATATATATTTTAAACAAATATTTTAAAAATCTGCTTATTTTACAACAATACATTACATCTTCCCTCTTCATTGGGTTTACATAAAATATTTCCAACACCCCATACATTGAAGAAAGAATCAGTATCATTCACCAATTCATAATACTTATACTCCATAACCAGTCTACTTTTAACCAGAGCTCTGAACATGTTCAAAGGATCAGTATCACTATTAAACTGCATTTTTCTCTTTCTTGTCAGCCAAATTGCCATTTTTGCCTTACTGAATAAAACATTAATCAAAACAATTTTGCTTTTATTCAAGGCGCTATATTTGGGTCCAAAAATAAAAAAACTATTTGTAAAAATAAAACCAAAATTATGGCTCAAGTCTTTTAACACCTCAATAATTCCCAATAGCCTGGTACAGCCAATAAATATATGAAAAACTGTTTCTGGTAGACCATAAAACAAACACTCTTCTCCTTGCAAAGAATTTAGATGAACTTTATAACGGTTTGTTGCTAAAATCCAATGAGAAATCCTCCATTGCAAATCTCCGCTTCTTTTCTCAATTGTTTTTTTATACAATGTCTTCCAACATCCTTTTGGAGAGGCCCCTGATTCAACAAAATTAGTCCATTTGGTCTCTGGAAGATCTTGCAGTTCTCTTATATTAAAATATTTTACACAAACAAGATAAAGTGACTTCTTAGATATAGTGTCAAAGAGACCAATTTCAGGTGTTGTAAAAGAAAGTAATCTTCCATCAACCTCCTGCCAATCTCCTACATTTACACCCACCCTGATGCTGGGGAATACATTCTCCACCCTTTCTGCTTGCAATGGTATTATAGTAAAAGACTCCTGTATCTCAACTAATAATTTTTCAACAGTCCGAACAGAATGAATACCCATCTTCGAGGCCAGTTTTTCTGCAGAAATCCATTTGTCCCTTGACCGAAGATGACAGATTTGACATATTCCTGCTTTAACCAAGCTTGCGCAGACACCTTTAGCTTGTAACATCACACTAGATAAAAGAGGATTAAAAATCAAAGGCTCTTCAAGCACCCACTCATGGGTTACCTCAGACAGCTCTCTTTTAACAATAAATATTTGCCACGCATTTAAGACTGATGCATAAAAAGAAGAGAGTCCATTAAAATCCACTTCTTTCAAATTCATTAAAAATAGGTGTCTATCCAAGTTCATCCGCCCCACTCTTTTTAGTAAAGCACAAGCTATTTTTGTCCAGTTCTGAGGCTGATTATATAGGAGTCTTTGTACAATCTGCAGTCTAAACGCAGCTACCTTGGACTTAATGTCCATCAGTCCTTGGCCTCCTTCACTTAACTGCAGATACAGTACTGATTCTCT
>QNTS01001139.1:44888-74133 GCA_003317085.1 Hucho hucho | reverse complement strand
AGGCGCCAAATTCAAAATCCAAAAGTTGAATTATTAAACATGCATCAATATACAAGTGTTTCATAGTCATCAAAAGCTCTGCTTCTTGGCAATATCACAGCGTTGTCAGATTTCAAAAAGGCTTTACGGCGAAAGCACCACATTTGATTGTTTGAGGATACCACCCCACATATTTTTCCCATTACCATAAATTCATAAACCATGCGGTTCACACAAAACACATTTCACAGCGAAAACAAATCAATTACCTTTTGAAGAACTTCTGCTGAGGGCTTCCCAAGTGTCCAACGAAGACAATCCATGGTTCTTTTGTTAGAAAAAGTAATGTATTATATCCATAAATCTCCGTTTGGTTGGCGCGTTATATTTTCTCTCCAATCATCCATTGAAACGTGAAGAGAACTCGTTCAACTTATACCTATAAACTTGTCCAAGAACAATCAAACATAATTGTAAATGTATCCTTAGGAACACTTTTATGTATTAATAGTATAATATTTCAACCGGAATATAAACTGGACGATAAGAAAGGGAAAAAAAAGCTGTGAACGCGCGTTTACTCCTATTGACATTCTCTGTGGACACTTCCTTATTCGTCTTCTTCTCTGCTCTAAAAGCATCTAAGAAGAATCAGAACACTTTCTCGAGACTGTTGACATCCAGAGGAAGCGATAGGTACTGCATTCATATGCCCTTATATGGGCATTTTCATAAGGGAGGGGTTCCAAATGAGGCAATCTGTCAAAACCACTTTTTTCGCCTGCCATATTCGTTCTGTTATACTCACAGACAAAATGTTAACACTTTTAGAAAATTCTGAGTGTTTCCATTCCAATGGTACTAAATATGTGCATATCCTATTTTCTGGGCCTGAATGGGAGGCATTTTACTTTGGGCACGCCAGGCTCTCCAAAACGGTCACCTCGTGCGCTGCTCCCTAAGAAGTTAAACAATACATTTAATTTTGTTTCTTTGACACTTTTTCTAAATTAAAAAAATATGCAGTGGGAGCATCTATCTCATGTACAGACATAAACCGAGATCTTATCAGGGCACCTTTTGCCCGCACTTGCAACAAATCTTCTAGATCACGTTCTTTTCACCCAACATTCCAGCTGAAGATGAATTAGATTTCTGAATCATACCAGATGTGATATGTAAAATATCTTGTTCTATTTCAAACATTTTTTGTTTTATTTTTCTTGTTGAAAAACATGTATACTGCTGACAAAATATTTTTATTTGCGTCTTTCCTATTTCCCACCATTGTATCAAATTATCAAATTCCTTTTTTTTAGAACCCCACTCCTTCCAAAACATTTCAAATTTCTCAATGAACTCTTTTTCTTTCAACAATGCAACATTAAATTTCCAATACGGACTTTTAAAACTAGCTTGTGTCAAAACAATATTAACTGTAATAAAATTGTGATCTGATAGACAACTTGGAAAAATATTACACCCCATTATTCTATTATTTTCAGCACACTTGACATAAAACCTGTCCAGTCTTGCTACTCTTATCATTCCCTGCGAAACTTTTGTCCATGTATATTGCTTCATCTCTTTATTCCTGTCTCTCCATACATCTACCAAACCATTCTGAACTATAATACTTTTTAAAACAGCAACTGATACAGGATGTGGTTCCTCATTATTCCTATCTAAAAGAAAATTAAGAGAACAATTCCAATCCCCCCCAATGATTAGCATACCATCTAAAGTATAGCTTTTTAAAAACTCTCCTAATTTTCTAAACATGATGATTCTNCTAGATCACGTTTCTTTTCACCCAACATTCCAGCTGAAGATGAATTAGATTTCTGAATCATACCAGATGTGATATGTAAAATATCTTGTTCTATTTCAAACATTTTTTGTTTTATTTTTCTTGTTGAAAAACATGTATACTGCTGACAAAATATTTTTATTTGCGTCTTTCCTATTTCCCACCATTGTATCAAATTATCAAATTCCTTTTTTTTAGAACCCCACTCCTTCCAAAACATTTCAAATTTCTCAATGAACTCTTTTTCTTTCAACAATGCAACATTAAATTTCCAATACGGACTTTTAAAACTAGCTTGTGTCAAAACAATATTAACTGTAATAAAATTGTGATCTGATAGACAACTTGGAAAAATATTACACCCCATTATTCTATTATTTTCAGCACACTTGACATAAAACCTGTCCAGTCTTGCTACTCTTATCATTCCCTGCGAAACTTTTGTCCATGTATATTGCTTCATCTCTTTATTCCTGTCTCTCCATACATCTACCAAACCATTCTGAACTATAATACTTTTTAAAACAGCAACTGATACAGGATGTGGTTCCTCATTATTCCTATCTA
Source organism: Hucho hucho (assembly GCA_003317085.1). NCBI lineage: Eukaryota > Metazoa > Chordata > Actinopteri > Salmoniformes > Salmonidae > Hucho > Hucho hucho. Next base: position 71,777 of record QNTS01001139.1, on the reverse strand, counting down.
AAAGAAAATTAAGAGAACAATTCCAATCCCCCCCAATGATTAGCATACCATCTAAAGTATAGCTTTTTAAAAACTCTCCTAATTTTCTAAACATGATGATTCTATCTGACCCTTTATTTGGAGCATAAATATTTATAAAAACGAATATCTGTTTTTCAACTTTAGCTTTCACCATCAAAATACGTCCTCTCTCTATTTCCATTTCTGATAAAATATTGACTTTAAGGTGAGTTGAAAATAAAAAACAGCTACACCTGCACTAACCTTTGTGCCATGGCTTAAACAAAGCTTTCCTTCCCACCAAAAAAAAACTCATTTTAATTTTCTATATCACTATGAGTTTCTTGTAAAAATATTTCTTCTGAATCCTTAAGCCTAAGAAACTCAGAGAGTAAAACTCTTTTTCCTCCATCCCTCAACCCATTCACATTTAATGATCCTAGTCTAAGAATTTGCATGGCAGGGGAGAGGGAAGAAAACAAAAACACCCAGTGACAGAAAAACAAACCAAAAATTAGGATATTTCCCACACCCATTTGCTTTATTTTTTCCATTCTGACAGTTTTACGGTACCTTTTCGAGTTTTACGTACCTTTGTTAGAAACTTTTTCAGCCGAAATCGTTTCTGTTTTGAAATGACCTCATAGCCCACCGTCCTCTGAGCTATCGCCACTGATTATATAAACTTATTAACATCGGGGGAAAATTTTGCAACATCAACCTTTTTCCCTTTAGTGAAATCCAGAAACTCATTTAATTCTTCTACCGAATAAACGTCCTCCATAGATTGACTACAATCTATCTCTGAAAACTCCGAACAATTGTCACAATCATCGCCTTCTTCATCACTGTTTTCACCCTCCATAAGCACGTTATTCTGTAACCCGCTAACACTCATCAACATGAACAAAATCCTTATCCTTAACAGCAACAACTTCGTCCATCAAAACAATCGGACCTACAACATTATCACCAACTCGCATAGATGAAAGAAACTCACTCACCTCTGCCTTTGAACTTGGATCTAAAGCACTCCTCTCGAGATCAGAACCAGTCTGAAGAGTAACGCTAGGTTCCCCTGCCGAAACCGTAGCCTCCAAATCCTTATATTTAACTCAGTTTATCTTTAGTTTTTTTTCTGAAATCATTACCTCCTTTACAACTATGGGCCGTTTTTCTTTGTTTTTACTTTCGCTTTTATCGCTTTGAACCGTTTGTTTATCATGATTCCCTTCATTCTTTTCATTTTCTGACTGTTTCTTATGCGGGCACGTGAACTTCTTATGTCCTAAATCACCGCATTCAAAACAACGCAAGTTATCTGTCATTGCAAAAATCATATAAGAACTATCCCCTTGTTGAATGCGAAACGAGATATCCAATTCCTTAGATTGCGCATTTAAAAACATGAATACTTGTCTTCGAAAAGACATCACGTGTTTTAATGCTGCGTTTTTACACCCTAGCGGCAACATTTTAATGGATCCAGCAAATTTTCCAAAGCGACTCAGTTCTTTTAGAATCTGCTGATTGGAGATAAATGGCGGCGCGTTTGAAATGGTAACCCTGGTAGCAGGTGCTCGCAAAGGCATCACTTGCATCAGGGAATCCGCAACACAATTCCATTTTCAACAAGGCTGTTTACGAATTTTTCCTCTTTTAAAAACACAACCACCGCCTTATTCATTCTGGATGCCGATGCTACATTTTCGTGCCCTACAATCTCGCCCATTGCCAAAAGCACTTCTTCCACGGTAAACGCTTGATCGGAGAAAACTTTACACCCATTCTTGATTGTTAACCCCGGCGTCCCCTCACCCGAGAAAGACGCCATGGCCCCAATCAAACTAATTAAATCACCAAGTTTTTTTTTTTTCTTAACCTAATAAAAAATGTGATAAAATAAACCAAACAAACAAAACTTAAATAAACAAGCAAAAAAAAAAATGTGAACTTGAAACCAAATTCACACGTGCCGCTCTCACACCCCACGCCACACTTCCGCTCCCAGCATGTAACCCACACTCAGAGAGAGAGAGAGAGAGAGCGCATAACCTATGGTTGACTCTGAGGCAATTTTTTTCCTCCCATCCAGCCCTTGTTTTGGAAAACTACAAGACATGTATGATGAGAATGAATCTGCAGTGTTGTTGACTTAGCTTTTTTTTCTACTCTGGTTTCCAGCTGAAGGTAGTTTACTTTCTTTCTCCAGGTGGCAGCCAGAGACGCCTGGGATCACCTCAGGTCACCCTTCCTGTTCTCAGCTCCTCCCCTTCCTGCTGACTGACTGCAGTCAATCGCCGAGCTGATGTCAGCCTGCTTCCAGTAGCCGTCTCTGGCCTCGCTACTGGTCGTCAGCCTCCTGGTAGACTTTGCAGTTTTCTCCCTCAGTGGTGCAAGGGAGATAGTCTACACGGCAAGCTCTTCCTTCAGGAACACACACACACACACTGCAAAACACCTGTTTTTTCTCTCTATCCCTCTATACACATGATGGCATCACCGTTATGTGAACACATTTTCTGCCTTGTCTTATATACCTTAACGTGTGTGTGTGTGCTGTGTGTGTTTCAGGTAGTGCAGCAGTCAGGGCTGGTCCGTGAAGTAGTGTCCTCATCATGGTTGAGCTCAGGCTATACAGAGCGAGATCTTCCTCCAGCCTCACTGACAGAGTTCATCCCAGGACCAGGGTTCTTCAGGACACACACATGGTACAACACAACTCACACACACTCACACACATGGTACAACACAAAACACACACACATGGTACGACACACTCACACACGGTACAACACGAAACACGCACACATGGTACAACACGGCACAGACACACTCACATACATTGTACAACACGACACACACACACACGGTACAACACGACACACACACAGTCACATGGTACAACACAAAACACACACATGGTACAACCCGACACAGACACACTCACATACATTGTACAACACGACACACACACACACGGTACAACACAACACACACACACTCACACACATGGTACAACACAACACAGACACTCTCACACACATGGTTCCACACGACACACACACACACTCACAGCCGCTATACAGCGATAGGACGCACACACAGCTGTGCTAGGCTGCTCCACCAACCAGACGCTATGACTCTGACAAGATACACTCGCACAGGCGCTCCAGATACTATAACGGTGAGAGGACAGAGACATACCACTGTGATAACAATCACAACTAGACACACACACACACCAGGACCAATGTTTCCTTCCCAAAAAATGTGCACAGCAAATTTCTGTTATTTTTAGGGAAAGTTTAATTTTGCGAGTATTAGGTGCAACTTCCGGCACGCATGAACTGTAAACACTGAGGCCGTACTCGCTTTAAGTTACAATTTCAGACAGTGTCCAAAATGTTATTGTGGCTATTTGAGCATAATGTAGTCCTGTCAGAGTGACCTATCAACAAAACCAGTGGAGCAAATACCATCATATTTACACATAGATATAGCTGTTAACTTCTATGATATTGCCTACAATAGCCAATATGTGGTGTTCAATATAGGCCTACATTCCATGAGACTATAACAAAATATTATGCATGGCTTGACATGAGCCATTTTAGGACTGAAGTTTTCCGAAAGCTCAAATCCGGAAATAAATATATGAATGTAATACAATTGGCCAAATAGGTGACGTGTTTAACCTAACGTAGCAGAAGTAAAAAAGGAACGCTTGAAACTAGATCCCCTACTACATACTGGTCTTGACGAGAAGAAAAAAACTGCACTGTTCCAATCCAGGAAATGTGGAGGGGGAGTTAAGATGAAGCGTTGCCTTGTTAACGTCCAAAAGCGGAAGTCACATCAAAAGGCTCTCTTTCCATGTCCCATGAAAACCGGAACATCTGTTTTTTTGGGGACTTGGCAGAGGCTACATTGTGTTATATAATGCAAGAAGCAAGAAACCACTTTTAAAAAAAGGTCTGCTGAGGGCAATACGAAGTGTCCAAGCAAGACATCCAATGTTCCTTTTGTTATTAAGACAAAAAAAGCTCACTTGTCTTGCTTTTCAAAGACAGTTAGATAATGCAAAGTTTTGTGAATTAGTAGGAAGGAATCACTCTCCCATTGCTGACCCAAATTTGCTATAACCGGCCTAGTAATTCACTAACTAGCAAAGAATATCAACAAATGTGCACACATTGATAATTTTTATATTGAACTATTAGCAGCTCCAAGTTGGTTGATTTTGTGGTCTCAAACCAGTGAGTTTATAACAACTCTTCATCAACAATGTGGGAATTTTTTTATTATTGACAATGCAAGAGGTGGGAATGTTGTTCAGTTGTCATATAATTGTGACACTTAATATCAATATAGCATTATAAATAGTTTTCCAGACTGTATTTTGGAGATTATTTTTCACAATGCGAATTTTGGGTGGCGACTGAGAGAACCTGTTTGGGTCCCGAGGCAAAACCAGTGGCTACTCCAATCTAGGCTACTCTCCGACCATGGGTGATGGAAAAACAGCTCATGCCTGTGAAATAGAACAAGGCTACTCTGATGCGCTCCTCAGCCTACAACAAAATCACCAACTCTGTCTTGAAGTTAGATTTGGTTTGATGCATTGAAAGGGACTGTTATTATGTTGATTCAATCCCAATTTACACAGTAGAGTGAAAATGTTATATGTTTTAAGCCAGGAAAGTGTACATCTTAATGAAGTTCAATCTTGTGTGTTTCTGCACGGAACTTCTCCAGAAGCTGCATGGCCAGGCTGGAGAAACATCATTTGTTTGTTGAAGGGAAATGACATGGAGCACTTGTTATGGACTCAATGTTTACTGACAGAATGTCTCTACACCAATTATACTGGATGGTATTGAATACTGACCATGACAACCCTTCTTCAACTCTGATTATGAATATGTAAATATTTAAAATGTGTTAATACAATCTGAGTAATGGTCTGCAAACAGATCTGATGTAGTTTGGGATCTTAAGCAAGACAAATATCTTAACATATTGTACAAATTCTATTTTTAACATACAGTGCCTTTGGAAAGTATTCAGACCCTTTGACTTTTTCCACATTTTCTTACGGTGCAGCCTTATTCTATAATGGATAAAAAAATAAAATACTCAGCAATCTACACACAATACCCCATAACGACAAAGCAAAAACTGTTTTTTAATAAATTTTAGCTAATTTATTAAAAATAACAAACAGAAATATCACATTTACATCAGTATTCAGAGCCTTTACTCAGTACTTTGTTGAAGCACCTTTGGCGGCGATTACAGCCTCAAGTCTTCTTGGGTATGACACTACAAACGTTCTCCCATTCTTCTCTGCCGTTCCTCTCAAGCTCTGTCAGGTTGGATGGGGAGCGTCGCTGCACAGCTATTTTCAGGTCTCTCCAGAGATGTTCAATCGGGTTCAAGTCCGGGCTCTGGCTGGGCCCCTCAAGGACATTCAGAGACTTGTCTCGAAGTCACTCCTGCCTTGTCTTGGCTCTGTGCTTGGGGTTGTTGTCTTGCTGTAAGGTGAACCTTCACCACCAGTCTGCGGTCCTGAGCACTCTGGAGCAGGTTTTCATCAAGGATCTCTCTGTACTTTGCTCCGTTCATCTTTGCCTCAATCCTGACTAGTCTCCCAGTTCCTGCCGCTGAAAAACATCCCCACAGCATGATGCTGCCACCACCGTGCTTCACCGTAGGAATGGTGCCAATTTACCACAGGTGGACTCCATTCAAGTTGTAGAAACATCAAGGATTATTAATGGAAACAGGACGCACCTGAGCTCAATATCGAGTCTCATAGCAAAGGGTCTGAATACTTATGTAAATAAGGTATTTAAGTTGTATTTTCAATAAATTTGCAAATATTTCTAAAAACCTGTTTTTGCTTTGTCATTATGGTGTATTGTGTGTAGATTGCTGAGGATTTGTATTTATTTTATCCATTTTAGAATAAGGCTGTAACGTGTCAAAATGTGGAAAAAGTAAATTGGTCTGAATACTTTTCAAAGGGACTGTATCATACGAATTGCCCCCCAAAAAATTGTTGCAAGAGGTAAGAATATCATACAAAATGGATAACATAGTACACAATTGGATAACGTAGAACACAAAAAAAGGCGAGCCGTTTTGCCTCTGTGAGCACCACTCAAAACTACTTTCTGAAATTATACAGTTCCGGAGCATCACTTTAAGGGCAAACCAATTCAATTATATGTTAACAATAAAAGTATATGTGTGTATATTGTGTAACTGTGGTGTACACTGAAATACATTTTAGTCTCGATGGAAATCATCTATAATTTCATTTAAAAAAAGATGTGCATTGTTTTACAATGTTTTTTGTTGACAGATCCACTGGTCCACATGATCAAGTGTAGAAAATATTTGTCACAAGACTCATTTCCTGAGGAAAATAAATGTCTAGACAGCACTTTATTAACATGATTAAAAAGACCACATTTCATGTTTACAAATGCCATAAGAATAGGAAATCTCTTTGATTCCTATATTTTTGAGAACCCTTGATTACAGAGTTAGAGTTAGTGAGGTAAGGTGAATAGTATGAAAACATATGTTTCCTGGTGGTATTTCCAGGGTAAACTCTTAGAGCAGATCCTAGCCACATACTAAACACACTGAGCAGCTCTAGGGGAATATACCATGATGGTCTGGCTTCACAAACTCTGGTCTGTCTTTCTCCCTCTACTATTTGGGTCGTTCCACAAAATGTATCCCTTTTACATCCCTTTGACATTTTAAGTAGAAATTGTGCACCAATTTAGAATTTTAAAAGCATGCTGTATTAAATGAAGTCCCCTTTAATATAGACCACATGTCAAATTAAATATATACGTTTTTTAGTTAGCTAAAGTGACAAAATGCTGAATTTTGGCATGTTCCTCTGTGCACCCTCTGTGGAGTTGAATCTTTTAACCCACTTAACCCCAAAGTTCCTCCACGTTTTCACCATCACTGAAAAGCTCGCATTCACGTGATATCGGAGTTATCAGAAATTTCTAGTTCCGCCTGAAAAATATAGTTACCGAGTTGTGACATTTCACCACTTACCTTATCAACCAAAAGATTGCAACCTTATCAATATGGATAATTTAGCTAATTTGACCATATCATCAATGTTAAGCAAGCTAGCTAACTTTATTATTAGCAACAATATCAAGCTAGCTAAAATCATATTGGTTGAAGAATTTGTTCTGACCAAAAAGCACATGAATGAAACAAAGTTGACATCACATCTAGGAAATAGGAAGTTCCGACGAGCATGTGAATGTGGCCCTAGTTATTTTGTTGCTTTGACAAAGTCATTTCTGGAGATTATTATTTATGTCATGTGATTAGCAATTCATTTTAAGGGTATAAAAAAAGCAAAGGAGCGCCATTTGAACTTTTTTGGCAGAAAAGTCTCTGGAACATGTGCATTTTCATGTGCCTTAATAACAAACTTGTATGCCACCTGTAAATAAGAACACAATTGTTAAATTACGAGCCTAGTTAGTTAAGCAATGGAAAAAGCGCGCCATGATTGGCTGAGATAGTGAGTGAGCTGGACATGCCAAGAAATGAGTTCAGATTGGTCTGTATGATAGCTAGGGAGATTGCAAATATGCAGACAAAGTTTAAATGAGAACACACAGAGGGCTGTTGTATAAAACACCTGTCTGAATTACATCTTCAAACTAAGGGAAACCATGGCATCCGTGACAGAGCGGGAGAAGCGTCCATCCATGTATACGGGTAAGAGAGTCTAGCTAATTACATTTTCAGATATTACACGCTTCTAATTTGGCCAGAAAGTAATTTTCATTTCAAGTTAAAGTGTACTGTTAGCTAGCTAGCTAACGTTAGCTGGCTGGCTAGCTAGCTAACATTACATGTATGATCTGTGTAGTAATATTATTCATATCTCAGAGCCATTTGCATTGCTAGTTATAGCCTAATGTTAGCTACGTGCAGATTCATGCAGGGTAGTAACGTTATGAGTTGGGATTATGGCTCATTGTTTAGCTAGCTAGCTAGCTACATGTCTAAACAAAAGACTCCACTATGCAAGTAACTATTTCAATAGAATGTTTATGATGTCACAGCGAAAACTGTCGATAGACGTAGCTGGTAAATTCGCTCTGGCTATCTACTCCGATTTCAGAGCACTCTCATCTGAGTGTATCTGACAAATTTACGAACGCTCAACACCCTTTGAATATGGCCAGTGTCAGTAAACGTTGGCAAAAAAGTGCAATCACATTTTTGGCAACAGCACATGTCCAGTCACCAACGCTCTGGATAACATAAAAACAGCCTAACCAGCTCTGCTAGGGCGAGAGTGAGGTGTTCTCACATTTGTGTCTGGAAGTAGCTAGTCAACGTTAGCCAGTTAGTATGGGTCCTTGACTGCTGTTGTTAGGTCAGAACACTCGGATCAACCCTACTCCCCCGAGAGCAAAACGCTCTGAATTTACGAACGGACAATCTGACAACGCTCTGAGTTTACGAACTGACAATCTGACAACGCTCTGAGTTTACGAACTGACAATCTGACAACGCTATGAGTTTACGAATGGACAATCTGACAACGCTCTGAGTTTACAAGCGCCCAGAGCACACTCTGGCACTCCAGATTAAATTTACAAACACACCTGCAGTTTAAGACAGGCTTTAGTCTTGAAATCTTTGGTTGTTTAGTACATAATCTCACATGTGAATCCTTAAAGATATGGGTGGGGCTAAAGCTTAAGAGGGTGTGAACGATGCGGAATGGGTGTAGACAAAGAAGAGCTCGCCTGTAGGTACAGTACCAAAATATTTAAGGGCCATTTTCTCAAAAACTTTCAAAGCAGAATTACTTGCTCACTGTGCTTCAACTGTAGTGTATGATATACCATTTTCTAGCTCCTAGTCTCTACTTTTATCCAATGTAAAAAACAATTTCTAATTTTGTTACATAACACCGAATCGAGCCGGTCGGTCACATATAGGGAATACAGTGCCATTTGGGATGCATCCCCTGATGGTATCAGTCAGGTGTGTTGATGTTTTTGTGTAGCTCTTCGGGGCTGGAGGATGATTCTGATGCCTGTCCATCTGTCTGACTGTGGTGTTGGTGTGGGCTGGACTCCTGTTCCTGCTGAACTGAGCCAGTCACTCAGTAGTACTGTTATCAGCTCAGTAGGCACAGGAGGCACAGTCCTCTACAGTCCTCTCTTTCTCTCGCTCCTTCTTCCTTCTTCTTCTCCTTCTTCTCAATATTTTGTAATGAAATGTTGTCTTTCTTGCTGAGACACACCTGCATCTCTGGGAGGCAAGTCTCTTTCACGCTGTTCCAAATATGAATTGAAAACCTATCATCAACAACGCAACAGTACTGTACGTCTCACTGAAAGTGGTTAAAAGTAATTACAGTAAGTCTAACATAACATGGCTCTGATTTCTCACAGTTCCATTCATGCATTCAGCTCCATATTAACAACACCAATAACAAGTCAGAGGTGCTAGTCTGGCTGGGGAAACAGTCCCACACCAGGAATATGGCACCTCACAATAGGCTTATAAAAAGAGATTAAGGTGATACCTAGGATATTAAAGTGAGCAAAGTTAGGTAGACTTCTGGCATTAGAGTGAAAAAAGTTGGATTTCTCCTTTCTATAAGGTTATCATTGTGCTTTGATGTGCCCCACTTCCCTCCCATTAGGCTGTAATAAATCAAGCTTAAGATATTGTCTCCGATGGTAATTCCTCTCTTTTACAGGCCTTTGATACTCATTACTATTTTAACAGGTCCTAAATATAGTCCTTTACAGGCAGGCTCCACATGCCCTTCATTTCTAATTCACACATCTGTCCTCGCTTACAACCGCCGTTTTGTTTCAGGAAGAAAATACGACAGTGCTATACCAGCTCTCCTCCTACCGCTTCCCGTCCTGCCACTGACCGCACCACTACCACAATTGCCTTTCCAGCTCAGTGCGTTCACGCTGATCCATTGGTTGGGATTCAATCAAAAACACGTTATAGAGCAGCACACTGCATTGGCGACAATCTGTCTTTTAAAGGCAATTTCCCTGATATTCTGTGGATGTCGGCGCAAGCATAATTACCTTTAAAAGTCAAGTGCAATGCTCTTAACAACAACATGCCTTTGATTGAATCCTGGGCCATTGTTTAGGCTAGTTACTCTCTGAGCTCAACAGTTCAACATCAACAGTTTTCATTTGTGTACAATGCTCTGTACCGGATCTAACATTCAAATAAGAGATGGCATTGTGCGGTCAGGTAGTACTAATGGCAAAGATCGACCATAGATATTGCTATAATGAATAGGACTTGAACATATTTATTAGCCGGGATGGAAATTAAGCTAGCCGGCTAGCCAGAGGCTAGTAATTTTCAGACCGGGCTAGTAGAAAATGTGTCCAACTAGTCCACCGACTAGTGAAATGTCTTTTCAAATATCGCAGAGCACAGACTTTGGACCCAGGCTAGTAGAAATTGTGTTCTATTAGCCCTGTGGGGCTATCCTTAAAATCCTTAAAGGTATACTTTGTGGCACCCACAAATTCATTTGACTCTGGGGAAGTAGATAAAGGACCTCATTGCCAAAATCCCGTAGTATCACTTTGAGTCCCATCCCTATTTGTTAGTGCTGCTGATTAAATCTGTTTGGAGTTCGAAAAAAAGAGGACAAGGAAAAGGAGGAGGAAGATGAGGATAAGGAAGTGGAGGAGGAGGAAGATGGTCCTCCCGGGTCCATGTCATAGTGGCTCACTGAGCAGCAGCATTAGCAGAGCCTGTGTCTCCTCATTTCTCATTAACACTGTCTCCTGTGTCCCCAGCCCTCCCTATCCCTATCACCATCAGTCTGCCCAGAGAGAGAGAAAGAGAGAGATCATAGAGACACGGGAGGAGAGAGAGAATAGAGAAAGAGAGGTGTGGCGAGAGAGAAGAGAGGGAGAAACAGAATGGGCAGGAGAGCATAACGCAAGGCTCATTAGTAATTGTGCAGCACATCAAACTTATGAAGGAGACTCCAAGTTCGAATTCCCATGGAGCGTGTGCACACACACACTTCTAAATCCCTACTGTACATCTCCACTCCAGTGTAGGTAGGGTCTCTTCAGACATGCAGAGACAGGAGAGAGGAATTTTTCTTGCATGCAAAACTGTTCATGTGGTTTAGACGTGTGGGGCGGAGGGAAATGGTGTCATCTCATCCTCTCATTCCACCTCTCTCTCCCTTTATCTCTATTTCTTTGTCTGGTTCTAGCTGTCATGCTCTCCTCAGGTGCAGAACTTAGCCACTGTGAACAAAGAGGAGATCAATCACTGTTCACCAATCAGCTAAGCTCTGTACCTGGTGGGAGAGAGTTCACTGCCTGTCTGGCAGATGCATACACACACCAGATGAAAAAGATTGCTAGCCAAAATGGTCTTCTGTTTAGCCCTCGGCATAAGAAGACTTGAGGCCATTGTTTTATTTTATATTTTTTTTGTATTAATTTTTTACTGGAGGCAATTGTTGATAAGATTAACACTGTTTATCAAAAATTCTGTTTTGTCTTATGTGACCTTGTGATTGAAAATGGCTTATAATTGGTTGTCTCTTGCACTTGTCTTTATTTTGTAAAGGTTACATGGTGGAGTAATGTGGCTACATCAAAAAAAAGAAGATCTGAAGATAGTTAACCTGTTTGGGATCACCGGACTGCTAGCGGTCCACCTACGACAACATCCGGTGAAATGCAGAGCGCCAAATTCAAATGACAAAAATAGTCATATTAAACATTCATGAAAATACAAGTGTTGTACACCATTCAAAAGCTTAGAATCTTGGTAATCGAACTGCGTTGTCGGATTTACAATAGGCTTACCGGCGAAAGCAGAACATTCGATTATCTGAGGACAGCGCCCCACAACAACATATTATCCAAATCAGCACATGCGTTACAAAATCAAATATAGCGGTAAAATAAATCACTTACCTTTGAAGATATTCCTCTGTTTGCAATCACAAGGGTCCCAGGAACACAAAGAATGGTTGTTTTGTTCGATAAAGTCCTTCTATATCCCCAAAAGTCAGTTTAGTTGGCACCATGGAGTTCTGTAATTCAGTCGTTCAACATTCAGACAAAGAAATCCCAAAAGTACCGGTAAAGTTCGTCCAAACAATGTTTCTAATTAATCCTCAGGTGATCAAATATCAAAATAAACGATAATACTTCAGACGGAGAATAGTCTGTTCAAACGGGAAGAAAAATAACGAAGAGCGCGCACACAGTCACGCGCGCAAAACAGTAGTGTCCGTTTAAACAGCCACTTGAAATAACTTCTATTTCTTGTTCGTTTTTTCAAAAAACAAGCCTGAAACCATGTCTAAAGACTGTTGACATCTAGTGGAAGCCATAGGAACTGCAATCTGGGAGCTAATTCCCTCTATAGACAATAGCAAGTCAATGGAAAAACATTTTCCGGATGGATTTTCCTCTGGTTTTCGCCTGCCATATCAGTTCTATTATACTCACAGACATTATTTTAACAGTTTTAGTAACTTCAGTGTGTTTTCTATCCAATAATATGCATGTCCTAGCTTCTGGGCCTGAGTAACAGGCAGTTTACTTTGGGCATGTCAGACTCTCTGTACTTCCGAACACTGCCCCCTAGCCCGTAGAGGTTAAATCAATGTTGATCGAAGACAAGGCCTCAAAGGGATTAGCAAAAGTGTACATATGTAATTTAATATGTAATTAATAAATTTTTTTTAAATGCAATTGTTTGTATAAGTATATTATTTATTGTTTGAAGATATACCTACAGTTAGAAATGTGAGGAAATAACATGTACGCTAGCCTAGAAGTGACACAGTAGTTAAACAAGATGTCAATAGTGATTTTGAATAGGCAAACAGTAGTAAATGCGTCAATTTCAATAATTTAAAGGGGTTCATGTAGGAAATGAAAAAGGATCAGGAGCAATTCAGTAGTGATACAGTACTACACATACAAATGGCAGTAGTAATTCAATTGGGATTGAGGTGGCATAGAGCAGTAATACGTAGTAATTCAATGGTGAACGTGTATGAATTGGGTAGGTAGTAGATACCCAAAAGCTCATCTTTAAGGGAGAATTATGTAGTGATATGAGTAGGAAATACGTGTTCACAAGAAGAAAAACATCCCAATTTATCACTCATTACTACTTAAATTACTACGTAAATCAATACTGGTTTACCACACATCTCAATAGCAATCAAGTAGTAAAACCAGTAGGTTTTGTGTAGATCTTGTGTAGTGATGGGTAGTAATTCAGTAGTACAGTACATTTTCATGAGGGTAGGCTGCACATGGACACCCACATAGAGACATGTGCTCAAAAAGTTTCCACCCCTGCCCCTCTCCCCTGTGTGGGGCCTCTCATCCTCATCACACACACCACACACCATCCCAGATCATCATGTCTTATTTGACTTTATTATTGTGGGCGGCTGAGTGGTGGAGCCTCTAGTAGTCATGGCAACCGGCAGGGTCTGGTCTGGGTGGTAATCCCTGGCAATGTGATTTTATCTTAAGGCACAAATCAGCACGCCAGGAACCCTCCCAGAGCAGACATGAAAGACCAGGAGACTCTCTCTCTTTCTTTTCCTCTCTTCTTCTCTTTCTCTCCCTCTTTCTTTCTTTATTTCTTTTCCTCTCTCTCTCTTTTCCTCTCTGTCCCTAGCTCAGCGTACCAGGACTCCTGACATTAAAGGTGATACCTGTAAATCCTCTCTCTCCCTTGCTCTTACTCTCAGCACACCATGAACCATCACAGCCGAGACATGAAAGGCCAAACCTGTGGATCTCTCGCTCCCTCTCTCTATCCTTCTCTCCCACTTTCTCTCCCCATCGCCTTCTCTCCTCGTCTCCCATTCGCTATGCTCCACTACACCGATGATATGCCCCTCATTAAGTGGATCAGGAGGGATTCCACAGGCATGTACAGGGGGAAGAAAAGAGACAGGGTAGGAGGGAGGGGAGGAAAGAGAGGGGGTGAGTCCATCTCTACCCCCCTGTTTTAAAAACAAAGTGGAGGAAAAGTTATCTTGGACTGGCAGTCTGACAGACAGACAGGCAGACAGGCATGTTATTGTAGCCCTAGTCTCTTCCTTTTTCTTTGGTGTAGTGTGTTACCTTTTAGTCAGAGAAAGATTTGAGACATGAACAAGTCAATACAAAGAAATTGATTAAGTAATTGCTATGTCAAAACGAATGGTTCTGTGACCACAGGTTGGGAGGTTGGGAGAACTGCAGCAGACTATTCTATTCTACTCTATTCTAGGCCTGTACTGAAGCTGAAATTATATGTGGAGTCGGACTGAGGAAGTGAGTGATGATGGCCAGACAGTAGTGGACAGAGACAGAGAGCCACTGTGACAGGAAGGGCCAACGGATTGTGGCCCCAGCAGAGTGTGCGTGTAAAGTGATTTATCCGAGTAGAGACAGACTGAGCACTCGCCTGGAAAACCTTTCTCCACCCCTCTGCACACACAAAGCTGTCCTCGTGTGTGTGTGTGTGTGTGTTTGTGGATGAAAGCACCCTTCCCGTCTTGCTCTTGCTTGGCCACCGCCTGATGAAGGATGTATCTGTATGTCTCTGCTTCATCTGGACAAGTACTTAGCAGCACCTCCGGTTATAAGACTATAATGTGTCCCAAATGGCAACAGGCATACAACATATTTAACCACAGATGTATAGATAGATATGACAGACATGAATATAGATATCCAGTTGACTAACACAAATATAAACACAACATGTAAAGTGTTGGTCCCATGTTTCATGTGCTGAAATGATCCCAGAAATGTTCCATACGCACAAAAAGCTTATTTCTCTCACATTTTGCGTACAAATTTGTTTACATCCCTGTTAGTGAGCATTTCTCCTTTGCCAAGATAATCCATCTACCTGACAGGTGTGGCATATCAAGAAGCTGTATAAACAGCAGAATTATTACACAGGTACACCTTGTGTTGGGGACTCTAAAATGTGCCATTTTGTTACACAACACAATGCCACAGATGTCTCAAGTTTGGAAAGTTTTGCTGACTAAATCTGTGGGTTTGCATAATGCATAACCAAAGAATTTCTGCACAAACTGTCAGAAACCGTCTCAGGGAAGCTCATCTGCATGCTCATCGTCCTCACCAGGGTCTTGACCTGACTGCAGTTCAGCGCTGTAACCGACTTCAGTGGGCAAATGCTCAGCTTCGATGGCCACTGGCACGCTGGAGGAGATGTGTGCTCTTCACGGATGAATCACAGTTTCAACTGTACCAGGCAGATGGCAGACAGCGTAGCGTGTAAGGCATCATGTGGGCGATGTCAAGGTTGTGAACAGAGTGCCCCATGGTGGCGGTGGGGATATGGTATGGGCAGGCATAAGCTACAGACAATGAACACAATTGCATTTTATCGATGGCAATATAAATGCACAGAGATACCGTGACAAGATCCAGAGGCCCATTGTTGTGCCATTCATCCACTTCCATCACCTCATGTTTCAGCATAATAATGCATGGCCCCATGTCGCAAGGATCTCTAAACAATTCCTGGAAGATGGAAATGTCCCAGTTCTTCCATGGCCTGCATACTCACCAGACATGTCACCCATTGAGCACGTTTGGGATGTTCTGGATCGACGTGTACGGCAACTTGTTCCAGTTCACACCAATATCCAGCAACTTTTCACAGCCATTGAAGAGGAGTAGGACAACATTCCACAGGCCACAATCAACAGCCTGATCAACTCTATGTGAAAGAGATGTGTCTCGCTGCATGAGGCAAAGGGTGGTCACACCAGATACTGACTGGTTTTCTGATCCACGCCCCTACCTTTAAAAAAATAAAAGGCATCTGTGACCAATAGATGCACATCTGTATTCCCAGTCATGTGAAATCCATAGATTAAAGCTTATTGAATATTTTTGTTCAGTGTGTATCCAATGGCTAGGGCTTGTCATGACTGTGGGTATTACACCAGGCAGAGCATGTAGATATCCAGAGCAAGTACAGTAAATAAAGAGTTTGCTTTAGGTCTGGATAAAGGAGCCTCGCAGCCTAGTACGCTAGATCAACAAGCTCTCAAAGTCTCACATCAGAATTAGACGTTCATCCATATTTCTCAAACGGTTAATTTCGAAGTTGTTCCAAAGGTCAAATTTACAAGTGTGGAAGGTTAAGTTTAGGCATTAACACAGATTTTTTAATGTTATGGCTAAGTTAAGCATTAACTCCGACATCTTAATGTTTAGCATTAACTAAACATTGAGAATGGTTTAGCATTAACTAAACATCTCTCTCTCTCTCTCTCTCTCTCTCTCTCTCTCTCTCTCTCTCTCTCACACACACACACAAACAGTTTTGTACTCTTCCCCTCGCTGGGAGGGAAGTAACAAATAAACCCCTTTCTGTTATGAGAAGCCTGAGACCACCTTCCCTCCAAGTGGGTGACAGTGCAGTTACACATACAATACACACAAACGCAACACACATACACATTCATTTCAGGGTAAACACAGTAAAAAGTCGCACAGGGCTAACCGCAGACTCAGTCCTCTCATTTCCCTCTCTCTCTGAAAACGCTCACTCCCTCTCTCCTCGTCTGCTGTCAGTTTGTTTGAGGAACACATTCCCAAATTCCTGCCCTGACAAACACATCATGACAGCGCTCCTGTGAACTGTGAAACCACGGAAAAGGCAGCGTTCTGAGCTCTCACACACACACACACACACACACACACTACCGTTCAAAAGTTTGGGGTCATTTAAAAATGTCCTTGTTTTGGAAAGAAAAGCTAATTTTTTGTTCATTAAAATAACATCTAATTGATCAGAAATACAGTGTAGACAATGCTAATGTTGTAAATTACTATTGTAGCTGGATGCAGCTGATTTGTAATGGAATATCTACATAGACGTACAGAGGCCAAATATCAGCAACCATCAATCCTGTGTTCCAATGGCACGTTGTGTTAGTTAATCCAAGTTTATCATTTTAAAAGGCTAATTGATCATTAGAAAACCCTTTTGCAATTCAAATCAAATCTAATTTTATTGGTAACATACACATGGTTAGCAGATGTTAATGCGAGTGTAGTGAAATGCTTGTGCTTCTAGTTCCGACCGTGCAGTAATATCTAACAAGTAATCTAACAATTTCACAACAACTACCTTATACACACAAGTGTAAAGGAATGATTAAGAATATGTAAATATAAATACAGTATATGGATGAGCGATGGCAAGATGCAGCAGATGGTATAGAGTACAGTATATACAGTTGAAGTCGGAGGTTTACATACAATTAGGTTGGAGTCATTAAAACTCGTTTTTCAACCACTCCACAAATATCTTGTTAACAAACTATAGTTTTGGCAAGTCGGTTAGGACATCTACTTTGTGCATGACACAAGTCATTTTTCCAGCAATTGTTTACTTACAGATTATTTCACTTATAATTCATTGTATAACAATTCCAGTGGGTAAGAAGTTTACATACACTAAGTTGACTGTGCCTTTAAACAGCTTAGAAAATTCCAGAAAATTATGTCATGGCTTTAGAAGCTTCTGAAAGTCTAATTGACATAATTTCAATTGGAGGTGTACCTGTGTATGTTTTTCAAGGCCTACCTTCAAACTCAGTGCCTCTT
This sequence comes from Hucho hucho, assembly GCA_003317085.1. NCBI lineage: Eukaryota > Metazoa > Chordata > Actinopteri > Salmoniformes > Salmonidae > Hucho > Hucho hucho. The sequence goes on along the minus strand of QNTS01001139.1, from coordinate 54,063 downwards.
TGCTTGACATCATGGGAAAATCAAAAGAAATCAGCCAAGACCTCAGAAAAAAAGTTGTAGACCTCCACAAGTCTGGTTCATCATTGGGAGCAATTTCCAAACTTCTGAAGGTACCATGTTCATCTGCACAACCAATAGTACGCAAGTATAAACACCATCGGACCACGCAGCTGTCATACCGCTCAGGAAGGAGATGAATTCTGTCTCCTAGAGATGAACGTACTTTGGTGCAAAAAGTGCAAATCAATCCCAGAACAACAGCAAAGGACCTTGTGAAGATGGTGAAGGAAACAGGTACAAAGTATCTATATCCACAGTAAAACAAGTCCTATACCGACATAACCTGAAAGGCCGCTCAACAAGAAAGAAGCCACTGCTCCAAAACCGCCATAAAAAAGCCAGACTACGGTTTGCAAATGCACATGGGGACAAAGATCGTACTTTTTGGAGAAATGTCCTCTGGTCGGATGAAACAAAAATATAACTGTTTAGCCATAATGACCATTGTCATGTTTGGAGGAAAAAGGGGGAGGCTTGCAAGCCGAAGAACACCATTCCAACCGTGAAGGACGGGGGTGGCAGCATCATGTTGTGGGGGTGCTTTGCTGCAGGAGGGACTGGTGCACTTCACAAAATAGATGGCAGATGGAAAATTATGTGGATATATTGAAGCAACATCTCAAGACATCAGTCAGGAAGTTAAAGCTTGGTCGCAAATGGGTCTTCCAAATGGACAATGACCCCAAGCATACTTCCAAAGTTGTGGCAAAATGGCCATCACAAAGCCCTGACCTCAATCCTATAGAACATTTGTGGGAAGAACTGAAAAAGCATGTGCGAGCAAGGAGGCTTACAAACCTGACTCAGTTCCACCAGCTCTGTCAGGAGGAATGGGCGAAAATTCACCCAACTTATTGTGGGAAGCTTGTGGAAGGCTACCTGAAACATTTTACCCAAGTTAAACAATTTAAAGGCAATGCTACCAAATACTAATTGAGTGTATGTAAACTTCTGACCCACTGGGAATGTGATGAAATAAATAAAAGCTGAAATAAATCATTCTCTCTACTATTATTCTGACATTTCACATTCTTAAGATAGTGGTGATCCTAACCGGCCTAAGACAGGGAATTCTTACTAGGATTAAATGTCAGGAATTGTGAAAAACTGAGTTTAAATGTATTTGGCTAAGGTGTATGTAAACGTCCGACTTCAACTGTACATATGAGATGAGTAATGTAGGGTATGTAAACATTATATGAAGTGGCATTGTTTAAGTGACTAGTAATACATTTATTACATCCAATTATTAATGTGGCTAGAGATTGAGTCTGTATATTGGCAGCAGCCACTCAATGTTAGTGATTGCTGTTTAACAGTCTGATGGCCTTGAGATAGAAGCTGTTTTTTAGTCTCTCGGTCCCAGCTTTGATGCACCTGTACTGACCTCACCTTCTGGATGATAGCGGGGTGAACAGACAGTGCCTCAGGTGGTTGTCCTTGATGATCTTTTTGGCCTTCCTGTGACATCGGGTGGTGTAGGTGTCCTGGAGGGCAGGTAGTTTGCCCCCGGTGATGCGTTGTGCAGACCTCACTACCCTCTGGAGAGCCTTATGGCCGTGGGCGGAGCAGTTGCCATACCAGGCGGTGATACAGCCTGACAGGATGCTCTCAATTGTGCATCTGTAGAAGTTTGTGAGTGTTTTTGGTGACAAGCCAAATTTCTTCAGAGTCCTGAGGTTGAACAGGCGCTGTTGCGCCTTCTTCACCACGCTGTCTGTGTGGGTGGACCCTTTCAGATTGTCTGTGATGTGTAGGCCGAGGAACATAAACTTTCCACCTTCTCCACCACTGTCCCGTCGATGTGGATAGGGGGGTGCTCCCTCTGCTGTTTCCTGAAGTCCACGATCATATCCTTTGTTTTGTTGACGTTAAGTGTGAGGTTATTTTCCTGACACCACACTCCGAGGGCCCTCACCTCCTTCCTGTAGGCCGTCTCGTTGTTGTTGGTAATCAAGCCTACCACTGTAGTGTCGTCCGCAGTCATGGGTGAACAGGGAGTACAGGAGAGGGCTGAGAACACACCCTTGTGGGGTCCCAGTGTTGAGGATCAGTGGGGTGGAGATGTTGTTTCCTACCCTCACCACCGTCAGAAAGTCCAGGACCCAGTTGCACAGGGCGGGGTCGAGAACCAGGGTCTCGAGCTTAATGACGAGTTTGGAGGGTACTATGGTGTTAAATGCTGAGCTGTAATTGATGAACAGCGTTCTTACATAGGTATTCCTCTTGTCCAGATGGGTTAGGGCAGTGTGCAGTGTGATTGCGATTGCGTCGTCTGCGGACCTATTGGGGCGGTAAGCAAATTGGAGTGGGTCTAGGGTGTCAGGTAGGGTGGAGGTGATATGATCCTTGACTAGTCTCTCAAAGCACTTCATGATGACGGAATTGAGTGCTACGGGGCGATAGTTGTTTAGCTCAGTTACCTTACCTTTCTTGGGAACAGGAACAATGGAGGGACTCTTGAAGCATGTGGGAACAGCAGACTGGGATAGGGATTGATTGAATATGTCCGTAACACACCAGCCAGTTGGTCCGCGCATGCTCTGAGGACGCGGCTAGGGATGCCGTCTGGGCCGGCAGCCTTGCGAGGGTTAACACGTTTAAATGTTTTACTCACGTTGGCTGCGGTGAAGGAGAGCCCGCGGGTTTTGGTAGCTGGCCGTGTTGGTGGCACTGTATTGTCCTCAAAGCGAGCAAAGAAGTTGTTTAGTTTGTCTGGGAGAAAGACATCGGTGTCCGCAACAAGGCTGGTTTTGTTTTTGTAGTCCGTGATTGACTGTAGACCCTGCCACATACGTCTCGTGTCTGAGCCATTGTATTTTGACTCTCTATATTGACGCTTAGCTTGTTTGATTTCCTTGCGGAGGGAATAGCTACACTGTTTGTATTCGGTCATGTTTCCCGTCGCCTTGCCATGATTAAAAGCAGTGGTTCGCGCTTTCAGTTTTGTGCGAATGCTGCCTTCAATCCACGGTTTCTGGTTGGGGAAGGATTTAATAGCCACCATGGGTACCACATCACCGATGCACTTGCTAATAAATTCGCTCACCGAATCAGAGTATACATCAATGTTATTGTCCGATGCTATCCGGAACATATCCCAGTCCACGTGATCGAAGCAATCTTGAAGCGTGGAATCGGATTGGTCGGACCAGCGTTGGACAGACCTGAGCACGGGCGTTTCCTGTTTTGGTTTCTGTCTATAGGCTGGGAGCAACAAAATGGAGTCATGGTCTGATTTGCCGAAAGGAGGGTGAGGGAGGGCTTTGTATGCGTTGTGGAAATTAGAGTAGCAATGATCTAGGGTTTTGCCAGCCCGGGTCACGCATTCGATATGCTGATAAAATTTAGGGAGCCTTGTTTTCAGATTAGCCTTGTTAAAAACCCCAGCTACAATAAATGCAGCCTCAGGATATTTGGTTTCCAATTTACATAGAGTCCAATGAAGTTCTTTCAGGGCCGTCGAGGTGTCTGCTTGTGGGGGGATATACATGGCTGTGATTATAATCGAAGAGAATTCTTTTGGTAGATAATGCAGTCGGCATTTGATTGTAAGGAATTCTAGGTCAGGTGAACAAAAGGACTTGAGTTCCTGTATGTTGTTATGATCACACCACGACTCGTTAATCATAAGGCATACACCCCCGCCCTTCTTCTTACCAGAGAGATGTTTGTTTCTGTCTGATAACGTATCCCGAGTGAGCCATGTTTCCGTGAAACAAAGGACGTTACAATCTCTGATGTCTCTCTGGAAGGCAACCCTTGCTCGAATTTCGTCTACCTTGTTGTCAAGAGACTGGACATTGGCAAGTAGTATACTCAGGAGCGGTGCACGATGTGCCCGTCTATGGAGCCTGACCAGAAGAACGCTCCGTCTGCCCCTTCTGCGGCGCCGTTGTTTTGGGTCACCTACTGGGATCCGATCCATTGTCCTGGGTGATGGTCCAACAGAGAAAGCCATATTCCTGGTCGTAATGTTGGTAAGTTGACGTTGCTCTTATATCCAATAGTTCCTCCCGGCTGTATGTAATAAGACTTAAGATTTCCTGGGGTAACAGTGTAAGAAATAAAATGTAAAAAAACAAAATACTGCATAGTTTCCTGAGAACGCGAAGCGAGGCGTCCATCTCTGTCGGCGCCAATCTATTCTATTCTGTTATGTTTGCACAGCTGAAAACTGTTGTTCTGATTAAAGAAGCAATGAATCTGGCCTTCTTTAGACTAGTTGAGTATCTGCAGCATCAGCATTTGTGGGTTTGATTACAGGCTCAAAATGGCCAGAAACAAAGGACTATCTTCCGAAACTCATCAGTCTATTCTTGTTCTGAGAAATTAAAGCTATTCCATGCGAGAAATTGCCAAGAAAATGAAGATCTTGTACAATGCTGTGTACTACTCCCTTCACAGAACAGCGCAAACTGGCTCGAGCCAGAATAGAAAGAGGAGTGGGAGGCCCTGGTGCACAACTGAGCAGGAGGACAAGTACATTAGGGTGTCCAGTTTGAGAATCAAACGCTTCACAAGTACTCAACTGGCAGATTCATTAAATAGTACCCACAAAACACCAGTCTCAACGTCAACAGTGAAGAGGCGACTCCGGGATGCTGGCCTTCTAGGCAGAGTTGCAAAGAAAAAGACATATCGCAGACTGGCCAATAAAAAGAAAAGATTAAGATTGGCAAAAGAACACAGACACTGGACAGAGGAACTCTGCCTAGAAGGATTAGCTAATACAACATGCCATTGGAACACAGGAGTGATGGTTGCTGATAATGGGCCTCTGTACGTCTATGTAGATATTCCATAAACAATCAGCTGTTTCCAGCTACAATAGTCATTTACAACATTAACAATCTCTACACTGTATTTCTGATCAATTTGATGTTATTTAATGGATAGAAAATGTGCTTTTCTTTCAAAAACAAGGACATTTCTACGTGTTCCCAAACTTTTGAACGGTAGTGTACGTACACACTAACAGCGCTTGAGGAGGAATGTGTGAGAGAGAGATGGCCAAGTCACTTCAGGCTGGGCAAAATACACCCAAAACAAATACTTTTTTACAGTAGCACACTCAGAGCAAAATGACGAAACAAGACCCATTACAAACATCCAAACGTGGCAGAGGAACTAGAGAAAACATGGCAATGAAGAGGCAGTACATGTCTGCCCATCTACTGTATTGAAGAGATCATATAGAATAGTTTCAGAGCAATATGAGCTCACATCAGTTTGTTCTTTACATAATAGAAAAGGTACCATCATCACTTTGAACATAATAATGTTCAGAAACATATATTACCCATAGTTATGAGAAGGCTCAGCTGGGCGGGTCAGTACCAGTTGTGTGCCAGCTCATGCGACCATCTCCTCCACCACTCTGCGAGCGGATTGGTCCTTCTCATCCTGGACCAATGAGAGATAGTGCCTGGCCAGAGACCTCCTGAACCATCAGCTCCCCATACAGATAAACATCCATGGCCTGGAGAGAACACACGCTCACACACATGTACAGTACACAGTCAGTCTAGCATACAGAAACACACACAACATGTTTTTGCACAAGGGTCAGCGTTGCATGTTATGTATGTGAGTTTGTGTGTGTGTGTTTGTGTGTGTGTGTTACCTAGTGGTGAATGAGGAAGTGCTCCACAACTCCGTAAGCCTGAGAGTATTTGTGCTTGACCAGCAGCTCACACCAGCAATGCCTCACCTGAAAGAAAAACAACACGCATGCAGATACTGTACATGGAAGAGCTCATGAGGGTCATAGTATGACATGGAGAATCATTTACTAAGAACATTACCATACATAACATTTTAGGCCAGCAATCTTTCTCTCTCTCTCTGTGTCGTCCGTCCGTGTGTGTGTGTGTGTGTGTGTAAGAAAAGGCCTGGCTTCACAGAGGATCAATGGGAGCTCTGTTACCACAGTCACCAGAGAGCTCAGAGACTGGCCCTGTCCCCGCCTCCCTCATCATCCCTCCTCATCCTCTCTATGTGTGTCCCTGTGTGTGTGTGTGCAGCCAGGTCACTCCGAATCCAAGGCGACATTCAATGTTCCTCCAGGTCAAGACGTCGGGGGATGCTTTCAAAACAGGCAACTAGGTGCAATGGTGAGCGCTATTATCAAGAAGGCTTGCTAGGGTGTTGTGGACGGAGATGTAGGATGGGTGTAAGCTGCGAGCTTTGTGTGGTTTGTGTGTTCAATCCCAGTGTTTAGCTCCACTGGACAAACGTTGAATACTGAAGTCAAACTGTGAGATCTTGTTAGTGTGTGTGTGTGTGTGTGTGTGTGTGTGTGTGTGTGTTCTAGCCGTATGCTGTTAACCTACTAGCCACTGTGATGGGAGTGATTTGTGATTTAACGTGATGAGAGGATGTATTTTTCTCTCCTAGATGATACATTCTCCACGATGGAAGCAGCAATACTGAGGAGGATTCTTTTTCTTCTCATTTCTTGATTGATGTTCCACACACGCCCACACAGATGTATGGACAGACAAACAAGTGCAAACACACACACACGCTCACACCTGTGTGTGGGGGCATGAGAAACAGTGAGAAACAGAGCTGGGTAACACTCCATTGATAGCAATGTCTCTGAAAGCACCCTTTACCTCTGGAGCCTCGTAAATAAACATGAGCTTAATTAGGCCTCAGATGGCCTCTCTCTCTCTTCCCTCTCTTTCTTCTCTATCGCTTAACTTTTTTCCCTCTTCCCTCTGTCATTATCCCCTCTCCCATTTTCTTTCCTTCAATTTCGCTCCGTCTGTCAACATCTCTCCATCTGACCTATCATCCACTATCTTTCCGCTATTCTTTATTTCCCAATTCTCTACCTTCTCTTTCCATTTCTGTCTATCATTAGTTCAACAGTACACCTCAGAAACTTTACTAGCACACTAGCAACCAGGTGTAATGCTACATCACTTATAACAGGAGGCCATCTATCTTAGCAACCAGGTGTAATGCCACATCCCTTATAACAGGAGGCTATCTATCTTAGTAACCAGGCGTAATGCTACATAAATTTAAAAGGAGGCTATCTATCTTAGGAACCAGGTGTAATGCCACATCCCTTATAACAGGAGGCTATCTATCTTAGTAACCAGGCGTAATGCTACATCAATTTAAAAGGAGGCTATCTATCTTAGTAACCAGGCGTAATGCTACATCAATTTAAAAGGAGGCTATCTATCTTAGGAACCAGGTGTAATGCCACATCACTTATAACAGGAGGCCATCTATGTGTAGTACCACATCCCTTATAACAGGAGGCCATCTATCATAGCAACCAGGTGTAATACCAAGTCCCCTTATAACAGGAGGCCATCTATCATAGCAACCAGGTGTAATACCAAGTCCCCTTATAACAGGAGGCCATCTATCATAGCAACCAGGTGTAATACCAAGTCCCCTTATAACAGGAGGCCATCTATGTGTAGTACCACATCCCTTATAACAGGAGGCTATCTATCTTAGAAACCAGGTGTAATACCACATCCCTTATAACAGGAGTCTATCTATCTTAGCAACCAGGTGTAACACTGACAAGTACCACTAAACACAATAACTTGGTCTTGACAAAAAATGCTGAACATGTTGTTTCCCTAGCTTAAACTGGTAAAGGTCACAGTGAAACAATCTATCGCAGTCTCACGTCTGAATTAGACGTTCGTCCATGTTTGTCAGATGTCAAATTTTGAAGTGTTTAAAGTTAATTTTAGAAATCTTAAGGTAAGGGCATTAATGCTGAATGGTTGATCTAAGGGTTAAGGTTTGGAATAGGCTTGAAACAAAAATATCAAAAACATCTTTCTATCACAGGATTCAAACATGCAACCTTTGGCACCAGAGGCCTTAGGATTTAGGTAACAGCGCTCATTATTTCCCCTAGTGGCTGGTCCTCAGACATGGATGGACGTCGAATACTGACTTGTATCACGTGACCTGACTGCACAGTACTCTACATCCTATGTCGGTAGCCATGAAGTGCTTTGAAAGGCTGGCCACATCAACACCATCATCCCAGAAACCCTAAACCCACTCCAATTTGCATACCTCCCCAACAGATCCACAGATGACGCAATTTCAATCACACTCCACACTGCCCTTTCCCACCTGGACGAAAGGAACACCTATGTGAGAATGCTGTTCACCCACAACTGCATGGCCAAACACAACTCCAACATCATCATTCAATGTGCTGACGACTCAACAGTGGTAGGCCGGATCATCGACAACTCTGTGGGGAGGAGGTCAGAGACCTGGCAGTGTGGTGCCAGGACAACAACCTCAATGTGAGCAAGACAAAGGAGCTGATTGTTGGCTAGAGGAAAAGGGGGGCTGAACATTCCTCCATTAACATCGGCAGGGCTATAGTGGAGCGGGTCGAGAGTTTAAAGTTCCTTGTTGTCCACATCACCAACAAACTATCGTGCTCCAAACACACCAAGACAGTCGTGACGAGGGCACGGCAACAACCTTTCCCCCTCAGGAGACTAGATTCGGCATTGGTCCCCAGATCCTCAAAAAGTTCCAAAGCTGCACCATCGAGAGCATCCTGACCGGTTGCATCACCGCCTGGTATGGCAACTGCTTGGCACCTGACCATAAGGCACTACAGAGGGTAGTGCGCACGGCCAGTTACATCACTGGGGCCAAGCTTCCTGCCATCCATAGTAGGCGGTGTCAGAGGAAGGCCCCAAAAATTGTCAAAGACTCCAGTCACCCAAGTCATAGACTGTTCTCTCTGCTACAGCACGGCAAGCGGTACCGGAGCGCCATGTCTAGGACCAAAAGGCTCCTTAACAGCTTCTACCCCCAAGCTATAAGGCTGATGAACATTTAATCAAATGGCCACCCAAACTATTTACATTTACCTCCCCCCTAGTGACCCCTAATAACATATACAGTGGGGAAAAAAAGTATTTAGTCAGCCACCAATTGTGCAAGTTCTCTCACTTAAAAAGATGAGAGAGGCCTGTAATTTTCATCATAGGTACACTTCAACTATGACAGACAAAATGAGGAAAAAAAATCCAGAAAATCACATTGTAGGATTTTTTATGAATTTATTTGCAAATTATGGTGGAAAATAAGTATTTGGTCA
>QNTS01001139.1:12062-35166 GCA_003317085.1 Hucho hucho | reverse complement strand
ACACACACACACACACACACACACACACACACAAGGAAAGACTGAAACATAGCATGTACTGTATATATTAGGGAAACTACTTAATTTCCTGTGTTTGCTAAACATGTCATAAGCTTCCTTTGGTATTGTGCAGTTAGCTGTCCCTTGATGACGTGTGTGTGTGTGTGTGTGTGTGTGTGTGCGTGTGTGTGTGTGTGTGTGTGTGTGTGTGTGTGTGTGTGTGTGTGTGTGTGTGTGTGTGTGTGTGTGTGTGTGTGTGTGTGCATGTGTGTGCGTGTGTGCGTGTGTGTGCATGTATGTGTGTGTGTGCGTTTGTGTGTGCGCGCAGCCAGGTCACCCATGATACAAGTCAGTATTCGATGTTCATCCTTGTCTGAGGACTTTGGGAGATTACTTGGAAACCGGCCACTAGGGGCAACAGTGAGAGCTGTTGCCTTCAAGTCGGTTTCGGTTTTGCTAGGGAGTTGTGGACGGGGGATGTTTTTTTGCCCTAGCACTGCACAGCTGATTCAAATAATCAACTAATCATCAATGTTTGATCATTTGAATCAGAAAAAAAAAAAAAAAAAAAAAACGTGCTCCCCTTGGGGACCCAAGGACTGAGTTTAGGAAACGCTGTCTTAAACAATTTGAAATTTGACGTTTGGAACAACTTCTATATTTAACATTTGAGAAACATGGATGAACTTTTAAAACAAAAATCTCAAAATCCAACTTTTTATCACCGGATTTGAACATGCAACCATTTGAACCAGAGACAGATGCTTACACATATCCACCATCCCCCTCCCCAAAGCCCTAGCAAAACTGAAACTGAAGCCTACTTGAAGGGGATAGTGCTCACTGTTGCCCATAGTGGTCAATTTTGCACGTAATCTTCCGACGCTCTCAGACATGGATGGACGTCGAAAACTGACTTGTATCACGGGTGACCTGCCTATTTTTTCACTATAGAAACTACAGAAAAAAACAGAGAGAGACAGAGAGGGTGACAGAGAGGGAGAAAGACAGACCGACAGTGAGAGCTTCTTTATCTTTGACCTGTTCTCCCTCTCTCCACCCCTCTCTCAATCTTTCTCTCCCCCCCAAAAACCTAATCGAGAGAGACTTACAGTAAACCCTACCTTCTACTAATCACTGCTATCATGGTATCCATCTGTAGTACCAATGCTTGTAATGTTGACTGATGTGGTTGTTATCAATGTTATTGCTACAAACATCTCCAAAAAATCTGTATAGGTATAAGTCACATCTGTATTTCAATGAGCTGTGTGTTTCTCTCTTCCTCCCTCCCTCCCTCCCTCCATCCCAGCGGTGTGAGTGTGTGTCAGAATACTCGTTCAGTCACTGCATTATGGGTGATGGAGACGTGGAATCACTGTGACATTACAAAATCTAACAGTGATTTCGTAAAGTCCACTCAACCGTGTGCGTGTGTGTGACTGACCATTCAATCGCTCCATTGCCTTTAATTTCTGTCTGACCACAGACTGGTAAAAGCTCTCTGGCACCACCAGCTAAATGCCTCAGCCCCTGCTACAGGTACTAGGGTTACGCTCTCTCTCTCTCTCTCGCTCGCTCTTTACATTTCCTTCTTTAATGTTTGTCATTCTCCTCCCTCCATATCTCCCCACCCTCTTATTTCTCTGGCCCCTCTCAGAAAGATATCCTTTTGTTTGTGTGTGTGTAAAATGTTCATCTTGATTACGAGGTATGCTAAGCCTGATTACGAGACACACACACACACACACTGTCTCATCCACAGACAATGCAAAATAGTCCGGGAAGCCATTTGATTAGCTGTTCAACAGACTTATGGCTTGGGGGTAGAAGCTGTTAAGAATCCTTTTGGACCTAGACTTGGCGCTCTGGTACCGCTTGCCGTGCAGTAGCAGAGAGAACAGTCTATGACTAGGGTGGCTGGAGTCTTTGCCAATTTTTAGGGCCTTCCTCTGACACCGTCTGGTATAGAGATCCTAGATGGCAGGAAGCTTGGCCCCAGTGATGTACTGGGCCGTACGCACTACCCTCTGTAGCGTCTTGTGGTCAGATGCCGAACAGTTGCCATACCAGGGGGTGATGCAACCTGTCAGGATGCTCTCGATTGGTGCAGCTTTAGAACTTTTTGAGGATCTGGGGACCCATGCCAAATCTTTTCAGTCTCCTGAGGGGCATTATGCGTTGTCATGCCCTCATCACGACTGCCTTGGTGTGTATGGACCATGATAGTTTGTTGGTGATGTGGACACCAAGGAACTTGAAGCTTTCAACCTGCTCCACTACAGCCCTGTTGACGAGAATGGGGGCGTGCTCGGCACACCTTTTCCTGTAGTCCACGATCATCTCCTTTGTCTTGCTCACATTGAGGGAAAGGTTGTTGTCATGGCACCACACTTCCAGGTCTCTGACATCCTCCCTATAGGCTGTCTCATTGTTGTCGGTGATCCGGCCTACCACCTTTGTGTTGTCGGCAAACTTAAATGGTGGTGTTGGAGTCGTGCTTGGCCATGCATTCATGGGTGATGGCCATGCAGTCATGGGTGACCAGAGAGTACAGGAGGGGCTAAGCGCGCATCCCTGAGGGGCCGCCGTGTTGAGGATCAGCGTGGCAGATGTGTTGTTGCCTACCTTTACCACCTGGGGGCGGACCGTCAGGAAGTCCAGGATCCAGTTGCAGAGTGAGGTGTTTAGTCCCAGGGTCCTTAGCTTAGTAATGAGATTTGAGGGCACTATGGTGTTGAACGCTGAGCTGTAGTCAATGAACAGCATTCTCACGTAGGTGTTCCTTTCGTCCAGGTGGGAAAGGGCAGTGTTGAGTTCAATAGAGATTGTGTCATCTCTGGATCTGTTGGGGCGGTATGCAAATTGGAGTGGGTCTAGGGTTTCTGGGATGATGGTGTTGATGTGAGCTATGACCAGCCTTTCAAAGCACTTCATGGCATCAGACATGAGTGCTACAGAACGGTAGTCATTTGGCAGGTCACCTTGGTCTTCTTGGCCACAGGGACTATGGTGGTCTGCTTGAAACATGTTGGTATTACAGACTCGATCAGGGACAGGTTGAAAATGTCAGTGAAGACACTTGCCAGTTGGACAGCGCATGCTCGGAGTACAAGGCCTGGTAATCCTCTGTATTTACGTTAAATTTAACAGGTTAACGTTTGTTTGAAGCCCTACTATTAACTTTACTGGGTCTTTTATTGATTAAGTTCATGATGATTCAGCCTGACTATAAAGCTATTGTCTCCACTATGTTCCTATATTTATAATCTGTAGCTAAAACAACTGTGAATCTTTGTGCTAAGCTAGAGAAAAGTGAGATGCTGAGAAGACTGCTCCTCCAATCATGTATAATTTGATTTCTTGACATTCTCTTTACTTCCAAATGTCTGGGGCCCTTTTTCCTGGTTCACTGTGCTGTCTATTGTTGTGCTATCTACTATTTTGACAGAGTGAAGCCAGCCAGCCCCCCCTGAGAAGCAGCCAGACAGTGTTCTCTCAGTGAGTTTTCTAGCTATTATTTATACCTTCTCTGTTTTATTCTAAGCTTCAGATGATGGGATGTTGTTCAATCATGACAATTCAGTATGTGTACCATAGAAGTCTTCTAACAGTGTGTGTGTGTGTGTTCTGTAGAACTCTTCTAACAGTGTGTGTGTGTGTGTTCTGTGGAACTCTTCTAACAGTGTGTGTTCTATAGAACTCTTCTAATTGTGTTTGTGTGTTCTGTAGAACTCTGAAAATAGTACTGCATTAGTGTACAATGGCTGTGATGCATCTACTGTAGGTGGTGGTATTAGTGGCTGGTGTGTGTACGTGCATCGACAGGGCAGGGGCGGTGGTGTATCTACCGTCCGGTTGTGGTGGGATGGTATGGGTCTAAGTTTCTTTGGGCTCCCGAGTGGCTCAGAAGTCTAAGGCACTGGATCTGTGGTAGAAGCGTACCTACAGACCCTGGTTTGATTCCAGGCTGTATCACAACCAGCCGTGATTGGGAGTCCCATAGGGCGGCGCACAATTGGCCCAGTGTTGTCTGAGTCTGGGTTAGGGTTTGTCCGGGGTAGGCAGTCATTGTTAATAAGAATTTGTTCTTAACTGACCTGCCTAGTTAAATAAAGGTCACAATCAAAACAATGTTTGTTAAAACAGAACATCTCATGCAACACAGAGCCTAACAGAGCTAAACACAAAGGCACTTCTTAATGAAACACAGTGAATTAGGCTATAGGCCTTTTATCCATCACCTTAAATGCCCGTGGAGAAAGATGTTTCTCACAGAGGGCTTGAGCATGAAGCGTCTCACACACACACCAACGCACCGTTCGGAGGGGGCACTAGAAGCCGTGGTGGGCAAGGTTGCTGACTGTCGGTAAGTGAAATCTCTGTGCCTGCCACAAAAACAAAACAGTGCCAAGTCTGGTTGTTAGACTGGGTGTCACGATCTTCAGAAGTGACAGACCAAGGCGCAGCGAGGCATCCAGTATACATTTTATTTAAAGGAACGTAACTGGGGAAAAAGACAACAAAACAAACGACGATCGTAACATGAACATAACAAACTAAGCTATGTACAAACAATAACCCACAAAATCCTATAGAAAAACCCCAAACATATATATGGTTCCCAATTAGAGACAACGACACACAGCTGCCTCTAATTGGGAACCATTTCCCCAACATAGATATACAACACCTAGAACAAAAAAACCTTACACCAAAAACGAAACTAAACACGCCAGCCTATAACTATCAGGCCTGAACGTGACACTGGGGTCGAGTTTGACTGACATATAGTCTTTTAATTTGTTTTCTAGTTGTCTTGACTCGGGCGTAATGATATCTGCTCCTGTCGGAAAAATTACAGTATGTGACCGTAAGGGTCCTGGCTCTTCATCAGTGGGCTCCTCCTTCAAGGCCCAAAGTCATTATGAGCTCTTTGGTTGGCTTCATAGCTTCCTCATGTGCAGTTTCCTCCAGCATCTTAAGAAGATGCAACTTGGGTGTCAAAAATGTTGCTATCATTAAAAGCATATGGACAAGCCGTAGTCGCTACTACGGGTGTTTGTAGCCTGCGTGCCACGTTAGAGTAGGCTATATGTTGTTTGAGATCAATTGTTTTGTACTGTTTTAACAAACAATGTTTCACAATATCATAGAAAGAACCAACATAGTTTAATGAAACAAGAGCAGTTGTGTTTGTAGCCGGCGTAAGGCGAAAATCACCCCTTTCGTTCATTTCTGTAGGTTATAGGTATGATATTACATTACATTTTTTGCTCCATATATTACATTTTTATTTCAATCAGACCGATCTAGTTGAATAATGGGGAACTGCCTGGTTAAATAAAAATAAATGTCTTTATTTGCATGCAGCAAATGAATAGGCATAGGTATGCTTTCATTATATAAACAACACATATCTAGGTTTTTGCCTTTGTTGCTTTTGTAGAACAGTTAGAAGAGTTCTATGAAATTAAGTTGGACTCCAAAAAATCTAATTTTAACGAAAACAAGTTGAAATGCCTTCATTATTTATTCATAGTTAAACATGTTATTATTAATCAGCTCGCCTCACACTCCCCATTGCAGCGCCATGCAGCCTGCATTCGGCACAGCACAAACACACCCATGGCCCAAATTGGGAGAGGAGAGGAATGAATAAACAATGAAGTTGATCAAGCAAGATTTATGTGTGAATAAAGGTGACTTTATACGTGGAATATAATGTCAAATTAATAGAAAGATGTCTGTTTATAAAATCAGTGGGACAAAAACAGTTTTGTAATCCCGAAGTCTGTCTGACTGCCCGCAGCATGAAAAACGTCCTTTAGAATGATGAACCCTGATATCAGGGACATTATAAACACAACACAGAGGCAATTCTAGCAGAAATATGTTTTCATTCAATCTTTCACACATCTGTGAGGTTATGGATGGGTACACGTCGTGTTTGAGGTTGGATGGGTACACGTCGTGTTTGAGGGTGGATGGGTACACGTCGTGTTTGAGGGTGGATGGGTACACGTCGTGTTTGAGGGTGGATGGGTACACGTCGTGTTTGAGGGTGGATGTGGACACGTCGTGTTTGAGGGTGGATGGGGACACGTCGTGTTTGAGGGTGGATGGGTACACGTCATGTTTGAGGGTGGATGGGTGCACGTCATGTTTGAGGGTGGATGGGTACATGTTATACCAGAGTCTGTCTGGTAGAGTGATGTGTGTGCCTGTTAATCTGAGTAAGTGAAACAAACTTGTTTACTTCGAAATGAGGAAGGCAGCTCATTAGTGAAGCGATCCATACCGAAGTTTCTCATAGTATAACATCATAATGCAACCACAGCCAATTTAACAGAGGAAAATAACACATGATATTCAAAACTGCCTGGCGTTCAAAACAGACTTGGATTCTGTGGCATGCCTGGCATATTGGGTCATGGTTTGGAATGTGTGTGCGTGTGTGTACCCGTGTGAGTGAGTGAGGGAGTGAGGGAGTGAGGGAGTGAGGGAGTGAGTGAGTTCCACAGGGATGCTGGCACGTGTTGACTCCAATGCTTCCCACAGTTGTATCAAGTTGTCTGGATGTCCTTTGGGTGGTGTGGCATTCTTGATACACACAGGAAACTGTTGAGCGTGGAAAACCCAGCAGCCTTGGAGTTCTTGACACAAACCGGTGTGTCTACTACTATACCCGTTTCAAAGGCACTTCAATGTTTTGTCTCGCTCAATCACCCTCTGAATGGCACATATACACAATCCATGTCTCAAAAATCTCAAGGCTTAAAAATCCTTCTTTAACCTGTCTCCTCCCCTCCATCTACGCTGATTGACATCATTAAGGGATCATAGCTTTCACCTGGATTCATTATGGTAAGTCTATGTTATGGAAAGAGCAGGTGTTCTTAATGTTTAAACCTACTATTCAAAAGGAGAGAAAATGAAATCCAACCCCACACCCCCACACCCCAACCCCCCTCACAGCCCACGACCTAATGGTCCGTCCTAACTAGCCCAACTGACAAAGACATCATCAATGAGTTAAACTGCCTGAGGCCCAGCACAAACACAAAGATAGATCTCAGAGACGTATAGTTATTGGATTCATATGCGGGCGCTTCCATAATCCCTGGCGTCTATGGGCCCGGTAACATAAAGCTCTCGTTACTGTGTGTGTGTGTGTGTGTGTGTGTGTGTGTGTGTGTGTGTGTGGGGTTGAGGAGGCTAATTGCGTCGGGCAGTCTGAAGGTCCCGTCGGCTCCTCGATCATTACCAGCACAGACAGATGTTTTAGCACTTAGTCCGCCCCATTCACACACATGCACACAAACACACACACACACACAAGGTACTGTACCCATGAAAGCCTATGAATGAGGTGATGCCTGAATCACCGCTTTAGGTTTTATGTGAAAGTTTTGAGTCAATTTCCCACAGAATACTGGGTCCTTTACAGGGAGAATCACTCAAAACACACCACGTCATTTACCCAACCACTCTATCAAAACACACCACGTCATTTACCCAACCACTCTACCAAAACACACTACGTCATTTACCCAACCACTTTATCAAAACACACCACGTCATTTACCCAACCACTCTATCAAAACACACCACATCATTTACCCAACCACTCTCTGTCCTATATACAGTACAATGGCTTATCTGTCAGTTGGTGTTTGGTATGAACTCTTGTGAGTGAGCTGTTGGATAGACCCACATGTTACCTCAGTGTGTGTGTGAGTGTACCTCTGTTTCCCTCTGATGTGTTTTCCATGTGTGGTGGAAAGACTAACACAGCTGCATTTTAATGACAGTGAAATGTTTCTGCATTTTCTCTCGCTCTCTCTCTGTGTGTGTGTGTGTTTTGTCCTTGGAGAGTCGTAAAGCACAAAGTGGCACTTTACTGAGCGACTCTTCCAGCAGTTAAATGACTCGTCAGGATGGGCACACATTACTACAGGGAGTCCCATAGGCGCGCGCACACACACACACAGACACACATACACACACATAGTGATGAGACAGGTAGTAAGCTTCAAATGACCCTGGAAACAGACCTACTGCAGAGTGATGAATGAGACAAATACACCACAGATACGTAGATACCTACAGATGAAGTCGGAAGTTTACATACACCTTAGCCAAATACATTTAAACTTAGTTTCACAATTCCTGACATTTAATCCCAGTAAAAATGCAGTTTTATGTCAGTTAGGATCACCACTATCTTAAGAATGTGAAATGTCAGAATAATAGTAGAGAGAATGATTTATTTCAGCTTTTATTTATTTCATCACATTCCCAGTGGGTCAGAAGTTTACATACACTCAATTAGTATTTGGTAGCATTGCCTTTAATTGTTTAACTTTTGTCAAACGTTTCGGGTAGCCTTCCACAAGCTTCCCACAATAAGTTGGGTGAATTTTGGCACATTCCTCCTGACAGAGCTGGTGTAACTGAGTCAGGTTTGTAAGCCTCCTTGCTCGCACACGCTTTTTCAGTTCTGCCCACAAATGTTCTATAGGATTGAGGTCAGGGCTTTGTGATGGCCACTCCAGTACCTTGACTTTGTTGTCCTTAAGCTATTTTGCCACAACTTTGGAAGTATGCTTGGGGTCATTGTCCATTTGGAAGACCCATTTGCGACCAAGCTTTAACTTCCTGACTGATGTCTTGAGATGTTGCTTCAATATATCCACATAATTTTCCTACCTCATGATGCCATCAATTTTGTGAAGTGCACCAATCCCTCCTGCAGCAAAGCACCTCCACAACATGATGGGATGGCGTTCTTTGGCTTGCAAGCCTCCCCCTTTTTCCTCCAAACATAACGAAGGTCATTATGGCCAAACAGTTATATTTTTGTTTCATTAGACCAGAGGACATTTCCCCATGTGAGCTGCAAACCGTAGTCTGGCTTTTTTATGGCGGTTTTGGAGCAGTGGCTTCTTCCTTGCTGAGCGGCCTTTCAGCTTATATCGATATAGGACTCGTTTTACTGTGGATATAGATACTTTGTACCTGTTTCCTCCAGCATCTTCACAAGGTCCTTTGCTGTTGTTCTGGGACTGATTTGCACTTTTTGCACCAAAGTACGTTCATCTCTAGGAGACAGAACACATCTCCTTCCTGAGCGGTATGGCAGCTGCGTGGTCCCATGGTGTTTATACTTGCATACTATTGTTTGTACAGATGAATGTGGTACCTTCAGATGAACCAGACCTGTGGAGGTCTACAATTGTTTTTCTGAGGACTTGGATGATTTCTTTTGATTTTCCCATCATGTCAAGCAAAGAGGCACTGAGTTTGAAGGTAGGCCTTGAAATACATCCACAGGTACACCTCCAGTTGACTCAAATTATGTCTATGAGCCTATCAGAAGCTTCTAAAGCCATCATTTTCTGGAATTTTCCAAGCTGCTTAAAGGCACAGTCAACTTAGTGTATGTAAACTTCTGACCCACTGGAATTTTGATACAGTGAATTGTAAGTGAAATTATCTGTCTGTAAACAGTTGTTGGAAAAATTACTTGTGTCATGCACAAAGTAATGTCCTAACCGACTTGCCAAAATTATAGTTTGTTAACAAGAAATTTGTGGAGTTGTTGAAAAACGAGTTTTAATGACTCCAACCTAAGTTTATGTACACTTCCGACTTCAACTGTATATATATATATCTCTCTCTGTCTATGTCTATCTCTCTCTGTCTGTCTATCTCTCTCTGTCTATCTATCTCTGTCTAGCGCTCTCTCTCACTCTCTCACTCTCTCTGTCTATCTCTCTCTCTATGTTTCTCTATCTATCTCTCTCTCTATCTCTCTCTCTCTATCGCTCTCTGTCTATCTATCTCTGTCTAGCTCTCTCTCTCTCTGTCTAGGTCTATCTCTCTGTCTAGCTCTATCTCTATGTCTAGCTATCGCTTGCTCTGTCTAGCTCTGTTTGTCTATCTCTCTATCCATGTCCCTCTTTCTCTTTCTCTTTCTGGGTCTCTTCAAATCTATGTATAGATCCTATTTTCTTCTCACCCTCTCTGACTGTCTGTCCTACTATAAAATCCTGAACCTTTACTTCCCATACAGTTATATTATGCCTTTTACACTCATACTTTCCTTAAAATAACATTACAGTAAAACTCTGGAGTGTGATGACAAGGAAAGTGTGGTGCCAACTAACAGCTTACATAAAGCATACGTCTATACAGTTTGAATACAGTTTGTGTGTACGTTTGTGTTTTAGGTTTTACTATTCTTGTGGGGACCAGAAGTCCTCACAAGCATAGTAAAACAGGGACAATTCTGACAATTTCACTGGTCCCCACAATGAAGAAGGCTATTTTAGGCTTAGGGGTTAGGTTGAGGGTTAGGGTTAGAATTAGGGTTAGGGTTAGAATTAGGGGTAAAGGTTAGGGTTAGGGTTAAGGTTAAGGTGAGGGTTAGGGTTCAGTGAAAATAGGATTTTAAATGGGAATCAGTTGTTTCGTCAAATCAACAGATACTTTTTGTTTAGCAGTATTATATATATGAGAGGTGAGTGAAACAGACGTTGTTTTAACATTAGGGAAACACGTCCGTCCCCTTTTTCTCATACAACAGTGTTCTCTGGTCAATGGGCCAGTGTTTTGGCCACTGCTACAATGGAAAGAGACAACTAAAAGGAGAGGCTCTGTGAGAGCTCTGTGCATAGAGGAGCTGATCGACGACTTGATATGTTTAATAAGGTGGGTGTGTATTTCACTATACTTGCAATGGCAAGAGATGTTGTATTCTCTTTTTCTTTGTCTCTCTCTCGCTCTGTTCCTCATGAATCTAAGCTGAGAGGAATCTTTCCCTCTGGAGTGTTTTGTGGAATGTGATAATCCACTCTTTTGTGGTTGTGTGTGCAAGGGTATATATGTATGTGTATGTGTGTGTGTGTGCATGCGTATAATAGAAAGCTCATGACTTCATGGTGGTGTCCCCCTTCTCCTCCTAACCGTAACACTTCGCATGCTCTGGTCAGGTGGGTCCCGGTGCAGTCTGGAGTCTACTGTGTGTACATGGAAACGCAACATGGGTTCACAGAGGCAGGCACGCCACATGCCACATGCCACGACTTGTCTACCAACCAAGGACAATGTTAGAACGTACCTCATGCCGTTGAATTACTGTGGAGTCAGACATACACATAGACGTGTGACCTTCCCTCTACAAGATACAGTACAGTGAGGGAAAAAAGTATTTGATCCCCTGCTGATTTTGTACGTTTGCCCACTGACAAAGAAATGATCAGTCTATAATTTTAATGGTAGGTTTATTTGAACAGTGAGAGACAGAATAACAACAAAATAATCCAGAAAAACGCATGTGATGTTAATGTTATAAATTGATTTGCATTTTAATGAGGGAAATAAGTATTTGACCCCTCTGCAAAACATGACTTAGTACTTGGTGGCAAAACCCTTGTTGGCAATCACAGAGGTCAGACGTTTCTTGCAGTTGGCCACCAGGTTAGCACACATCTCAGGAGGGATTTTGTCCCACTCCTCTTTGCAGATCTTCTCCAAGTCATTAAGGTTTCGAGGCTGATGTTTGGGAACTCGAACCTTCAGCTCCCTCCACAGATTTTCTATGGGATTAAGGTCTGGAGACTGGCTAGGCCACTCCAGGACCTTAATGTGCTTCTTCTTGAGCCACTCCTTTGTTGCCTTGGCCATGTGTTTTGGGTCATTGTCATTCTGGAATACCCATCCACGACCCATTTTCAATGCCCTGGCTGAGGGAAGGAGGTTCTCACCCAAGATTTGACGGTACATGGCCCCGTTCATCGTCCCTTTGATGCGGTGAAGTTGTCCTGTCCCCTTAGCAGAAAAACACCCCNATGGTGTTCTTGGGGTCATAGGCAGCATTCCTCCTCCTCCAAACACGGCGAGTTGAGTTGATGCCAAAGAGCTCCATTTTGGTCTCATCTGACCACAACACTTTCACCCAGTTGTCCTCTGAATCATTCAGATGTTCATTGGCAAACTTCAGACAGGCATGTATATGTGCTTTCTTGAGCAGGGGGACCTTGCGGGCGTTGCAGGATTTCAGTCCTTCACGGCGTAGTGTATTACCAATCGTTTTCTTGGTGACTATGGTCCCAGCTGCCTTGAGATCATTGACAAGATCCTCCCGTGTAGTTCTGGGCTGATTCCTCACCGTTCTCATGATCATTGCAACTCCACGAGGTGAGATCTTGCATGGAGCCCCAGGCCGAGGGAGTTTGACAGTTCTTTTGTATTTCTTCCATTTGCGAATAATCGCACCAACTGTTGTCACCTTCTCACCAAGCTGCTTGGCGATGGTCTTGTAGCCCATTCCAGCCTTGTGTAGGTCTACAATCTTGTCCCTGACATCCTTGGAGAGCTCTTTGGTCTTGGCCATGGTGGAGAGTTTGGAATCTGATTGATTGATTGCTTGTGTGGACAGGTGACTTTTATACAGGTAACAAACTGAGATTAGGAGCACTCCCTTTAAGAGTGTGCTCCTAATCTCAGCTCGTTACCTGTATAAAAGACACCTGCGAGCCAGAAATCTTTCTGATTGAGAGGGGGTCAAATACTTATTTCCCTCATTAAAATGCAATAATTTTATAACATTTTTCACATGAGTTTTTCTGGATTATTTTGTTGTTATTCTGTCTCTCACTGTTCAAATAAACCTCCCATTAAAATGATAGACTGATCATTTCTTTGTCAGTGGGCAACTGTACAAAATCAGCAGGGGATCAAATACTTTTTTCCCTCACTGTATATACAGTAACATTGTCTTACATCAGATAGTGTGTTGATTCCACCTGCACTGATCTGTCTCGTATCTCGCAAAGACTAATGGGATAGATCAAAAGTTGTCAGGCTACAATGGGCTGCCATAGCATTCTGAAAATATTCCCTAGGTGAAATTGTCAATTTCTGCTTCAAAACTGTATGAATTAATCTAAGCCAGAACAACGTATGTTTTTTTTGATGAGTCTTAGTCGCCCCATTTTACATCTAGCTAAGGATTATTGTGCTTCAATTAGCAGTATTTCTGAAGTTTGACTATGAGCCAGTCACTGAAAGCATCTTTGACTGAAACGATGCTGCTAACCAACCAGCTACCTACTTAGCGCTGCACACAAATGTTGAATCTTCCAACAATAGCTAGCTAGCAAGCTACTGTAGCTAGTAGTGCTAACGCTTACATTATTATGAGTTTTCCTGAAGCAGCTGTGCTTCTCCCACGAGTCATTGCAGTAGCCTCCTCAGTCAGCTGCTGTGCTCAGCTGACCAAATGTTAAGATCACGGAGAAACATGCTGATAACAGTCAGTTTCTCTTAATTGTGGGGCTGCATGTCTACATCTTCAGGGTAATTTAAACGGGCTAAGTACGCTTTTTATGCCAGTGAAGAAAGAGCTAGCCTAGTAGCTAGCTAGCTATCTCAGGAAGCTAGCTAGCTATAACAGTTAGCTAAACAGCTGATTAAGTCCCTGCACTGGCGACCAACGTCCTGGCACAGAATTTGTGCTGGAGATAGCCACTGGTTTGTTTTTATTTTCTCACAATTGTAAACTATTAAATTACCTTCACAATGTTTGTAATAATTTAGTTATATAGTTATTCTGCCTATTCGATTGAGAGTCATACGAGAGCGCAGTGATATCCAAAATTAGGAACAATGTTTACATTTTTTGAATGGCACATACTCAATATTGAAATTTGAATAGGAGTTCCACATCCTACAAGACAGATTGGTTGAGGGAGGAGCATCGGGAGGAGTGACGCCATCTGACATGAGACAATGATACAGTAATGTATGGAAATTGAAGTTGCGCTTCTATTGTCCAAATCACACACCAGAATTTAACGGATATCCATCAAACCCAGTAAATGTATGGCTGTCCTTGACAACACAACCCAATAACGCCACATGTGTGTGTGTGTTGCAGGTCCAGCAGACATCATAGTGATTTTAATCAGAGGTTTCTAGCCAGAAAGGGGTCCTAACTGGCCCTGGCAGCAGACCACATACACTTTAGTAGGCTTCCGCGCTGCCTGATGTAGAGGCGAATCAATGTTAGACTAATGGAGCGCGCACGCACACACACACACACACACACATACACATGCACCCAAACATACATTCACGCACGCACACACATGCACACACGCACACACAGCTCCTCTTCCATTTCCAAATCCAACCACTGCTTCCACATTATCTGTGATGAGGTCTGAACGGAAACAGCCATTTCCTTAAATGCTCCCCTCTCTCTCTCAACTCTCTCTCTCGAGCCCCCCCCCCCACACACTATAATCCAGACCCTGGTGAGCTAGGACGAACTGAGAGGAAAAGAGAGAGGGGGGTGACGAGTGAAGAAAAAACAGATGTTTGATGGACTGCTCTAAGGCATCTCAACTG
The DNA here is from genome assembly GCA_003317085.1 of Hucho hucho. Classification (NCBI taxonomy): domain Eukaryota; kingdom Metazoa; phylum Chordata; class Actinopteri; order Salmoniformes; family Salmonidae; genus Hucho; species Hucho hucho. Next base: position 20,748 of record QNTS01001139.1, on the reverse strand, counting down.
CAATGGGAGGGGGGGCGGAGTTTCCTGGTCTACAGGGTTTGGTCATATTGTCACGACTTCCGTCGAAGTCGGTCCCTCTCCTTGTTCGGGCGGCGTTTGGCGGTCGACGTCACCAGCCTTCTAGCCATCACCGATCCACTTTTCCTTTTCCATTTGTTTTGTTAACAAACTATAGTTTTGGCAAGTCGGTTAGGACATCTACTTTGTGCATGACACAAGTCATTTTTCCAACAATTGTTTACAGACAGATAATTTCACTTACAATTCACTGTATCACAATTCCAGTGGGTCAGAAGTTTACATACACTAAGTTGACTGTGCCTTTAAGCAGCTTGGAAAATTCCAGAAAATGATGGCTTTAGAAGCTTCTGATAGGCTCATAGACATCATTTGAGTCAACTGGAGGTGTACCTGTGGATGTATTTCAAGGCCTACCTTCAAACTCAGTGCCTCTTTGCTTGACATCATGGGAAAATCAAAAGAAATCATCCAAGTCCTCAGAAAAAAAATTGTAGACCTCCACAGGTCTGGTTCATCCTTGGGAGCAATTTCCAAACGCCTGAAGGTACCACGTTCATCTGACCTTTATTTAACTAGGCAAGTCAGTTAAGAACAAATTCTTATTTACAATGATGGCCTACCCCGGCCAAACCCTAACCCAGACAACACTGGGCCAATTGTGCGCCGCCCTGTGGGACTCCCAATCACGGCTGGTTGTGACACAGCCTGGAATCAATCCCGGGTCTGTAGTGACGCCTCTAGCACTGAAATGCAGTGCCTTAGACTGCTGCGCCACTCGGTAGCCCAAAGAAAGAAACTTAGACCCATACCATCCCACCACAACCGGACAGTAGATACACCACCGCCCCCCGCCGACGCACGTACACACACCAGCCACTAATACCACCACCTAGATGCATCACAGCCATTGTACACTAATGCAGTACTATTTTCAGAGTGCTACAGAACACACACACACTGTTAGAAGAGTTCTGTAGAACACACACACACACACACTGTTAGAAGAGTTCTACAGAACACACACACACAGTTAGAAGAGTTCTACAGAACACACACACACTGTTAGAAGAGTTCTACAGAACACACACACACTGTTAGAAGAGTTCTACAGAATACACACACACTGTTAGAAGAGTTCTACAGAACACACACACACACCGTTAGAAGAGTTCAACAGAACACACACACACACTGTTAGAAGAGTTCAACAGAACACACACACACAGTTAGAAGAGTTCTACAGAACACACACACACACACTGTTAGAAGAGTTCAACAGAACACACACACACACACTGTTAGAAGAGTTCAACAGAACACACACACAAAGTTAGAAGAGTTCTACAGAACACACACACACACACACTGTTAGAAGAGTTCAACAGAACACACACACACACACTGTTAGAAGAGTTCAACAGAACACACACACACTGTTAGAAGACTTCTATGGTACACATACTGAATTGTCATGATTGAACAACATCCCATCATCTGAAGCTTAGAATAAAACAGAGAAGGTATAAATAATAGCTAGAAAACTCACTGAGACATAGAACACTGTCTGGCTGCTTCTCAGGGGGGGCTGGCTGGCTTCACTCTGTCAAAATAGTAGATAGCACAACAATAGACAGCACAGTGAACCAGGAAAAAGGGCCCCAGACATTTGGGAGTAAAGAGAATGTCAAGAAATCAAATTATACATGATTGGAGGAGCAGTCTTCTCAGCATCTCACTTTTCTCTAGCTTAGCACAAAGATTCACAGTTGTTTTAGCTACAGATTATAAATATAGGAACATAGTGGAGACAATAGCTTTATAGTCAGGCTGAATCATCATGAACTTAATTAATAAAAGACTCAGTAAAGTTAATAGTAGGGATCCAAACAAACATTTACCTGTTAAATTTAATGTAAATACAGAGGATTACCAGGCCTTGTACTCCGAGCATGCGCTGTCCAACTGGCAAGTGTCTTCACTGACATTTTCAACCTGTCCCTGGTCGAGTCTGTAATACCAGCATGTTTCAAGCAGACCACCATAGTCCCTGTGGCCAAGAAGACCAAGGTAACCTGCCAAATGACTACCGTTCCGTAGCACTCACGTCTGTAGCCATAAAGTGCTTTGAAAGGCTGGTCATGGCTCACATCAACACCATCATCCCAGAAACCCTAGACCCACTCCAATTTGCATACCGCCCCAACAGATCCAGAGATGACACAATCTCTATTGAACTCAACACTGCCCTTTCCCACCTGGACGAAAGGAACACCTACGTGAGAACGCTGTTCATTGACTACAGCTCAGCGTTCAACACCAAAGTGCCCTCAAATCTCATTACTAAGCTAAGGACCCTGGGACTAAACACATCACTCTGCAACTGGATCCTGGACTTCCTTACGGGCCGGTGGTAACGGGCAGGTGGTAAGGGTAGGCAACAACACGTCTGCCGTGACACAAGCAATTTTTCCAACAAAAAATCAAGGAATCTCCTTGCGAATGATTTTGCCGAAGATTGTATCTTCGCCGGGCTGGGCAATTTCACTTACAATTCACTGTGTCACAATTCCAGTGGGTCAGACGTTTGCATACACTAAGTTGACTGTGCCTTTAAACAGCTTGGAAAATTCCAGAAAATGATGTCATGGCTTCAGAAGCTTCTGATAGGCTAATTGACATAATTTGAGTCAATTGGAGGTGTACCTGTGGATGTATTTCAAGGCCTACCTTCAAACTCAGTGTCTCTTTGCTTGACATCATGGGAAAATCAAAAGAAATCATCCAAGTCCTCAGTAAAAACATTGTAGACCTCCACAAGTCTGGTTGATCCTTGAGAGCAATTTCCAAACGCCTGAAGGTACCACCTTCATCTGTACAAACAATAGTATGCAAGTGTAAGGGCTCAGGAAGGAGACACGTTCTGTCTCCTAGAGGTGAACATACTTTTGTGCGAAAAGTGCAAATCAGTCCCAGAACAACAGCATATATATCCTATAGAACATTTGTGAAAAAGCGTGTGCGAGCAAGGAGGCCTACAAACCTGACTCAGTTACACCAGCTCTGTCAGGAGGAATGGGCTAAAATTCACCCAACTTATTTTGGGAAGCTTGTGGAAGGCTACCTGAAACTTTTGACCCAAGTTAAACAATTAAAGGCAATGCTACCACATACTAATTGAGTGTATGTTAACTTCTGACCCACTGGGAATGTGATGAAATAAATAAAAGCTGAAATAAATCATTCTCTCTACTATTATTCTGACATTTCACATTCTTAAGATAAAGTGGTGATCTTAACTGACATAAAACAGGGCATTTTTACTGGGATTAAATGTCAGGAATTATGAAACTGAGTTTAAATGTATTTGGCTAAAGTGTATGTAAACTTCAACTGTAAGCAATATGGCAGCAATTCCAACAAGACTATCAGAATGAAAGGTAGGCTTATATTCATCTGGTCCTTTTGGAGCCGGGAAGTTGTACAGTCGCTGTTGACTTGACTTCAGGAGGCAGCTGAGGGAGGGGACCGATATGCGTTGCACCTGTTGCTATGGCAACCTGTAAACTGTGATTAGTGATGTCAGTTATAGGACCTGCCATCACCTTGGTGTGAATCAGGTGATATTGTGCTGCTTGGAGACTCATTTCACCCTTTTCCCCCTTTTCCCCAAGCAGTGTACAGCAAGGAGACGCTCCACAGACTGTCTGTGGAGCAAAACAGAACATCCCAATTCATTGTTCCAGCCCAGCTCTCACACACCTGGTTTCACTAATCAAGGACTTGGTGACCATAATCTATCCATCTATAAATTGAATCAGGTGTTTTAGTGTTGGGCTAGTACAAAATCCTGCACAGCATCTGGAGAATGTCTGTGACTGGGATGGCGGCCAAAAAAGCCGCTGCCCCCGGTCCCAGACTGCCTTTGCCTACAGGGTTTCCTGAGCTGATTAGCAGGGGCAGACAGACCCTCTCATTACACCGACCACAGATGAAAATGAGAACAAAATGAGGCCCATTGCCATGAGAGCATGACTAATATCCTTCAGCAGACCCCTGATACACACACACACACCCACACATACAGACAGAAACATACAAACAAACACATATATAAGTACACACACACGTATGCACACACACACACGCACACACACACGGCACATAAAAGCAAGGAAAGAGGTAATACATTCTGGCTCTATTATAGCAACCCTCATCTAAGGCCTAGCCCTATACGCTCTGTGTGTGTGTGTGTGTGTGTGTGTGTGTGTGTGTGTGTGTGTGTGTGTGTGTGTGTGTGCATGTCCAGACCACTAATCCTCTATGATGTAATCAACAAGCTCTCACTACAGAATTGGACACTTATCCACATTTCTTCAAACGTACAATTTCGTAAGTTGGACTCCCTGGGTTGACTCCTCCTACTCAGTATCATTCCATTTCTAAAAATGTCAAATTGTGAAGTAGCTCCAAATTAAGGGTTACGGTTTTGGATAGGGTTAAAACATTACATTTAGTCACTCATTCTGATTGGTTAAGGTAAGGGTTATGGTTTGGAATAAGGTTAAAACCAAAAATTACAAAACAAGTGTTCACCCCTGGGATCAAGCAGAACCTTCTGATCTGGAATCATGGGATTCCATCCATCCACCACCCCTGTCTACAACCCCTGTCCACAACCCCCTGGCAAAGCCCAACCCTACTTGATGGTAATAGTGCTCACTGTTGCCCCTAGCGGGACATGGATAGACGTCCAATTGTCTTGTCTCATCTTCTCTCTTCCATTCTCTTGTCTCTCATTCTTTGTCGTCATCCTCTAGTCAAATATTCTCTCATCCTTTTCTCCTCCTACTCCACTATCATCCAGGCACTTCTCTCTCACCCCTTCTCTCCTCTCCACTGTCTTCTCCTCTCCTATCTTCTCTATCCTCTTCACCTTTCTCTTCCTTCTCGACCACCCTCTCCAATATCACCTCTCCCCCATCTTTCATCCCCCGTCTTCTCTACACTTCCTGCTATCTCCTCTACCTTTTTTCTCCCCTCCTCCCGCTGTCTGTCTCTCCTATCACCCTCTGTTTTTCAGAGCCGGTCTGCTTGGTGATTTATAAACCTGTGACAGACAGATGGGGGGAGGAGAGGATGGAGGATGGGGGCAGGCGCGTTTGAAGTACATGAAGGACTAATATTAAATACACCTGGCCCATCCAGGGGCTCCCTCTGTACACAGAAACAAAGAGATAGAGAGAGGGAGGCAGGGATGGAGGGATGATGGGCCATAGGGAAGAGGCCTGGGGAAGGAGGTGGTAAGGGGTGGGGTGGGCTGAGGTGAAAGGGGTCACCTCGTGTTTCCTTTTAGGATGGCTTTTATGGCATAACTTCAAACGCTGGACACCGCCCAATACCCCCCCTCCCCCCGGGGCTATTGTGCATTGCCAAGCAGGCAGTAATTGGCTATTCTTTCATGGGGCCTGATTTCCACACTCTCCCTCCCACAGGGAGAGACCCTTTTGCTGCCCCTCAGTGTGCACTGTAAAAAATAAAAATTACTAAACTAAATATTATTAATTAACTGGTTCCACGGCTTTTGGTCAAAGTGCTACCTGAACTTAAAATGTTTAGTTGGCCAAACATTAGCTCCAACATGAGAAAACCTAGGCAGAAATTCAGTCAACTTAAAATTATGTGTTTGCTCAAATTGTCTCATATGTTAATTCAACTATAAATTATTATTTGGGCATCTTACCTGCAAAAAAGGCTGTGGATCTAGTTACACACACACAAAGTGACTTTAACTTACAACGTAAAAATTTGACACACGTTGACAAACACTGAGTGTACAAAACATTAGGAACACCTTCCTACTATTGAGTTGCACCTCCTTTTGCCCTCAGAACAGCCTCAATTTGTCAGGGAATGGACTCTACAAGGTGTCAAAAGTGTTCCACAGGGATGCTGGCCCATGTTGGCTCCAATGCTTCCCACAGTTGTGTCAAGTTGGCTGGATGTCCATTGGGTGGTGGAACATTCTTGACACATACAGGAAACTATTGAGAAAAACCCAGCAGCCTTGCAGTCTTGACACACTCAAACCTGTGTGCCTGGTACCTACTACCATACCCCGTTCAAAGGCACTTACATGTTTTGTCTTGCCCATTCACCCTCTGAATTGCCCATTCACCCTCTAAAAATCCTTTAACCTGTCTCCTCACCTTCATCTACGCTGATTGAAGTGGATTTAATAGGTGACATCAATAAGTGATCATAGCTTTCATCTGGATTCACCTAGTCAGTCTGTCATGGAAAGAGCATAATGTTTTGTTCATAATGTTTTGTACACTCAGTGTATTTAGCCTCACAATGAAGAGTTTAACCATTTTCTTTTCAGGACGAACAGGGCTACAAGTTTTTAAACTATATTGTTTTATACTATATTGTGACAAGCTAAAACCTCCATTTAAAATGGTCAGTAGCAGCTAACCCATGAGGTTCATTATCTCAGGCAGGAAATATAGGCTGAAGGTTCCTAACCCGCGGTGGTTTATAGATTGGTTCTTGCTCATTAGTGATGCAGGTGTGTGTGTGTTGTCCTTGGGGAATTCCTCATTAACACGCACTCTGACCTCAGCTAATCTCTGACCTCTAATCCCTGATCCTGATACCTAACCTTTGCCCAAAACCCAGTGACTTTACCCAATGCAGATTAGGTAAAGACATGCACTCATGTTCGCACGTACACATGGACAGAGAAAGAGAGAGAAAGAGAGAGAGCAGACAACCTTAGAGAGAGAGTCCACTAGGAAGCAGTGTGTCTGACAGACAGAACATACTGAGACCATGAGAGTGTGAGATAGAGGTCAATTTAAAGGGGCTCCTACCTCTTTGAAGTTCTCTTTGGGTTCTGCTCTCTTCCGCTTTCTGCCCTTTCCATCGCTCGGACTGACACCAATCCATTTTACTACCTGCCCAGGGAAAGGAGGAAGAGTGGGAGGATGGGAGGGAGGAGGGGAGGAAAAGAGATGGAGGGAGGAAGGGGAAATAGTAGCACACGTCTAATATGAGTTAGTACCTATAAACAGATTTTAGGCACACTTTCCATTGCTTAAGTGGAAAGACACACACACACACAGACTTGCACGCACACACACACAAACACAGACATCTACATGGCTGCTTACACGCAAGCCCCAACAGCGAGTCAGCGGTGGAGGTAGAGGCACACAGCGAGACGTCTTTGCCGCAGAAGTAACCCTATCAGACCCTACAGTGTGTGGTCACATCATGGCTCTACTACCACACTGCCTTAGACAAGAGCACCTAAAAACTACCACACTGCCTTAGACAAGAGCACCTAAAAACTACCACACTGCCTTAGACAAGAGCACCAAATACTACCACACTGCCTTAGACAAGAGCACCTAAAAACTACCACAATGCCTTAGACAAGAGCAAGACAAGAGCAAATAAATACTACCACACTGCCTTAGACAAGAGCAAGACAAGAGCACCTAAATACTGCCACACTGCCTTAGACAAGAGCAAGACAAGAGCAAATAAATACTACTACACTACCTTAGACAAGAGCAAGACAAGAGCAAATAAATACTACCACAGTGCCTTAGACAAGAGCAAGACAAGAACACCTACAAACTGCAACACTGCCTTAAACAAGAGGACCTAAATACTACCACACTGCCTTAGACAAGAGCACATAAAAACTACCACACTGCCTTAAACAAGAGCACCTAAATACTACCACACTGCCTTAGACAAGAGCACCTAAATACTACCGCACTGCCTTAGACAAGAGCACCTAAAACTACCACACTGCCTTAAACAAGAGCACATAAATACTACCACACTGCCTTAGACAAGAGCACATAAAAACTACCACACTGCCTTAGACAAGAGCACATAAAAACTACCACACTGCCTTAAACAAGAGCACCTAAATACTACCACACTGCCTTAGACAAGTGCACCTAAATACTACCACACTGCCTTAGACAAGAGCACCTAAAACTACCACACTGCCTTAGACAAGAGCACCTAAAACTACCACACTGTCTTAGACAAAAGCATCCAAATACTACCACACTGCCTTAGACAAGAGCACCTAAAACTACCACACTGCCTTAGACAAGAGCACCTAAATACTACCACACTGTCTTAGACAAAAGCACCTAAATACTACCACACTGCCAGCTCTATCTATCAATATCTCACAGTGCATGCGCACGCACACACACACCTGATACACATTTTTTAAGGAGTGCTCTGTCTGTAAGAGACAGTTATTTAGTATTTCCTTCAGTAAGGAGTGCTCTGTTAGAGACAGTTATTTAGTATTTCCTTCAGTAAGGAGTGCTCTGTCAGAGACAGTTATTTAGTATTTCCTTCAGTAAGGAGTGCTCTGTCTGTAAGAGACAGTTATTTAGTATTTCCTTCAGTAAGGAGTGCTCTGTCTGTTAGAGACAGTTATTTAGTATTTCCTTCAGTAAGGAGTGCTCTGTCTGTTAGAGACAGTTATTTAGTATTTCCTTCAGTAAGGAGTGCTCTGTTAGAGACAGTTATTTAGTATTTCCTTCAGTAAGGAGTGCGCTGTCTGTAAGAGACAGTTATTTAGTATTTCCTTCAGTAAGGAGTGCTCTGTCTGTAAGAGACAGTTATT
>QNTS01001138.1:290045-412505 GCA_003317085.1 Hucho hucho | reverse complement strand
GTTGAAATATTATAATATTTATACATAAAAGTGTTCCAATTATGTTTGATTGTTCTTGGACAAGTTTATAGGTATAAGTTGAACGAGATCTCTTCACGTTTCAATGGACGATTGGAGGCTGTATTTTCTCATTATAACGCGCCAACCAAACTGAGATTTATGGATATAATACATTACTTTTTCTAACAAAAGAACCATGGATTGTCTTCGTTGGACACTTGGGAAGCCCTCAGCAGAAGTTCTTCAAAAGGTAATTGATTTGTTTTCGCTGTGAAATGTGTTTTCTGTGAATCGTGGAGGCTTATGAATTTATGGTAATGGGAAAAATATGTTAGGTGCTACCCTCAAACAATCAAATGTGGTGCTTTCGCCGTAAAGCCTTTTTAAAATCTGACAACGCTGTGATATTGCCAAGAAGCAGAGCTTTCGATGACTATGAAACACTTGTATATTGATGAATGTTTAATAATTCAACTTCTGGATTTTGAATTTGGCGCCTTGCATTTCACCAGGTAGTGTCGGGAGCTAGCGACTCACCACTCCGTAAGAAGTTAACCCACTCCCGACACTACCCTGTGAAATGTGAGGCGCCAAATTCAAAATCCAAAAGTTGAATTATTAAACATTCATCAATATACAAGTGTTGCATAGTCATCAAAAGCTCTGATTCTTGGCAATATCACATCGTTGTCAGATTTCAAAAAGGCTTTACGGCGAAAGCACAACATTTGATTGTTTGAGGGTAGCACCTCTAATGTTTATGCATTAGCATAAATCCATAACCCAACACGGGTCTCAAAAAATGCCTAAAATCGCTAATATAAAATCCCTTACCTTTCGAAGAACTTCTGCTGAGGGCTTCCCAAGTGTCCAATGAAGACAATCCATGCTTCTTTTGTTAGAAAAAGTCATTTATTATATCCATAAATCTCTGTTTGGTTGGCGCGTTATGATCATAAAATCCACCATTGAGTCGCCCATTGAACCGTGAAGAGAACGCGTTCACATTATACCCACACACTTATCCAAGAACAATCAAACATCATTGATAATGTATCCTTAGGAACACTTTTATGTATATTTACTATAATATTTCAACCGGATTATAAACTGGATGATAGGAAAGGAAAAAACCACAGCGCGCGCGAGCCCGTGAACGCGCTTCCTCTTCTGTTTACATCCGATGACTAGTTAGAAATTCTTCTTCTATTACCATCCAGAGCAACCTAACTTCACCAAACACTGTCTAGAGACTATTGACATCCAGTGGAAGCAATAGGTACTGCAATCTTACTCCCATATATAGCTGTTTTCAATAGGGAGGGTTTCAAAATGAGGCAATGTGTCAAAAACACTTTTTCCAGGACAGAAATTCCTTGGGTTTTTGCCTGCTATATCAGTTCTGTTATACTCACAGACAATATTTTAACACTCTTAGAAACTTCAGAGTGTTTCCTATCCAATAGTACTAATTATGTGCATATCCTAGTTTCTGGGCCGGAGTGGCATGCCTTTTACTTTGGGCACGCCAGTCTCTCCAAAACCGACACCTCAGCTGCCGCTCCCTAAGAATTTAAATGCCTCATCTTAGGCATATTATAACCTTGAAGGCCCAGGCTGATTTTCAGGAGTTGAGGGTGGTGTTTGGGACTGCAGCAACGCACTAGCCTTGGCTCTGAGTATCCTTTTTGAATCTCTCCATTTCTTCCTTTCTGCACACTGCACTCTGTCACTGGGTCAGCATTACGTCGTTCTCTGTATTGCCGCTGTCTTTCAGCTGCACTAAGAGGAGGTGCCATTCCTTCAGAAAGACCTGATTCAATTGATATTTACTTATTCTTAAAATACTATACCTGCTATGTACAGGAGTACATATCTTTCCATAATTTACCTAAGGATGAAAAACAAGCTTTGCTTGATTTACAGTCCGTTACGTCAGTTCTTACCCGCCCTGCTGGGGGTGGGTCGGTTGTACTCATGGATAGGACAGCTTATGTAAATGAGTGTCAGAGACAACTGCTTGACAACACCTTTTACAAGAAACTCAGAAGTGACCCTACTTCCCAGTTTCAGAACACTATCCTTACTGTCCTAGATGGGTATTTAATTTCTGGTCAGATAACCAAAAAAAAACACGACTTTTTGGCTATTCAACACCCTAAAATTGCCACTTTCTATACCGAAATTAAACAAGAATGTTGCAAAACCTCCAGGGTGCCCTATTGTAGCAGGCATTGATGCAGTAACAGCCCCTCTATCCACTTTTGTTGACTATTTTATTAGACCACTCGCAGAACAGCTCCCCTCCTTTGTAAAGGACACCAGCAGTATGATCTCTATCATTGAATCTCTTGATCCTGTCCCTGAGAATACTTTGTTAGTTACTTTTGATGTTGAGTCGTTATACACAAATATTCCACACGAGGGCGGTATTGAAGCTATGGAACATTTTCTGCTGCAACGTGACCCTAATGACCTACCTTCCAGTGCCTGCATTATAACATCGGCTGAAATAGTACTCACACACAACTACTTCATGTTTCTAAATGATTTCTTTATTCAGACGAAGGGTACTGCTATGGGATCCCCCATGGCTCCTAACTACACTAATTTATATGTGGGTTACATGGAGAAACAGTCTATTTTCAATCCTCTCAAAAATGTTTTCTTGCCTAACATCATTATTTGGAAACGGTATATTGATGATATTTTTGTTCTATGGAGTGGTGATGCAAAACAGCTCCAGGCGTTTTATGCTTTTCTTAACTCCTGTTCTGAACATTTGAGATTTACTATGCAATCTGATACACGTCAAATCAGTTTTCTTGATCTTCTGATCTCGTGTGAAAATAATGTTCTATACACTGATCTTTACAGGAAACCTACTGATCGTAACAGTTTGTTGAGGGCTGACAGTTGTCACCCACTTTCCTTGAAAAATAGTTAGCCCTACAGCCCATTCTGTCGAATCAAAAGAATTTGCAAAAAGCAATCAGATTCTGACAGAAATATGGCTGAGACGCAAAGAAAATTCAAGGAGAGGGGGTACAAAAATGATCAGATTAATATTGCCATTGAGAAAATTCAAAACAAAACGAGACATGACCTTTTTCAAGGTCAGTCTCTCAAAAATAAGCATTCTTGCTTTCTAACTACCCGCTATTCAAAGTGCTCTGAACAAATTAAGGGAATTGTTCACAAACATTGGCACATTCTAAAATCCGTCTCGGTAATGGGTTTTCGGACCTTCCCTTGGTCGTATTCTCACGGGGCAGAAATCTCAGAGACTAATTGGTAAACTCTGATTTACCACCCCAAGATATTCCTGAACAACGTTTATTTGCGCCCCTACTGGATGGAAATTACAAGTGTAATGGCTGTGCTCAATGCCATTGCACTTATAAATGTAGATCCTTCAAACACCCCCAAACAGGGAAACAGATCCCAATCAAAGGTGTTATTACGTGCTCCACTTATTTATCTTATAACTTGTCCTTGTGGTAAAAATTATGTGGGTAAAACAAAGCGTGACTTAAAAGTACGTATCTCAGAGCATCGTAGCACCAAAAACTCGACTCACCCAGTTGCGGCACACTTTTTGGAAGCAAACCACTCGATTTCGTCTCTGCGTTATATTGGCATTGAACATGTCACCCTCCCTAGAAGAGAGGGTTTTGTGTATGTTCTTTGTATGCCATTTTAATATTTGAGAATTAACCAATGATATTAGGCCACACTTGGCCATGATTACAGACACCTGTGTGTGTGTGTGTCTTTTGACACTATATAAACGAGTCACCCCGCAGTTTGTGATTATACCCTGATGAAGACAGCTTGCCTGTCGAAACGTTGGACATACAATTTTTGCATCTGAGCTCCTAGAGTGTGCGGCTCTCCTTTCTTTTCAGGTTTGTTGTTGTGCCATATTCATGGTTTTAATGGTGCTCTGTGGGATGTTCAAAGTTTGGGATTTTTTTTTTATAACACAACCCTGATCTGTACTTCTCCGCAACTTTCTCCCTGACCTGTTTGGAGAGCTCCTTGGTCTTCATGGTGCCGCTTGCTTGGTGGTGCCCCTTGCTTAGTGGTGTTGCATACTCTGAGGCCTTTCAGGACTGGTGTATATATACTGAGATCATGTGACAGATCATGTGACACTTAGATTGCACACAGGTGGACATTATTTAACTAATTATGTGACTTCTAAAGGTTTAAAAAAAAATTAAACAACTTATTTTTTTATTTCACTTCACCAATTTGGACTGTGTAATGCAACAAAATATGAAAAATGCCAACGGGGGTGAATAATTTTGCAAGGCACTGCATCGTGCATCCTAGTCTAAAATGTACTTTGAAGTCTATGTCATTATGCTTCTATTATCATGAAGGCATACACACAAGGATCCTTTTGAAATTTGATCCAGTGTAAATTTGTTATATACAATTTTGAACTATTTATCTTGAGGACAAAAATAACACTTTTAGTAATATTGACCCAAATAGTGAAAGCTGCTGGGAGATATCTGAGTGTGACAGTTTTGACATGGGAAGAGGTTTGAGATGACATAAATCAGCCGAGTATGGAGTCATGTTTTACTGGATCTTAGTTATGGTGTTAGTACTACAATAGAATCCTCGAAGACTGTTGGCTAATGGGCAGGAATTCAAGCAGTTCATTGTAGATATGCCAGCTAAGCCTGTGATTTGTGTGCAGGAAACATGGCTCAAACAGAATATGGAGTTAATCATACAGAGATATGTAGTGGCTGGTAGGGACAGAGCTGTAGGGGGAGTGGGGATAAAGGGGGTGCCACCTTCATAAAGCAAGGACTTCCCTACAGGATGCTAGGCAGAGGTATTGAACAGGACTACTGTATGTGGTGGTGGAGGTGTGGTTGAGAGGAGGGGTGCTAGTGGTAGTGAACTACTATAATCCTTGTCAGATATTGGACCTGGAAGTGCTGGAGAGGGTGGAGGGCCAGGAGGGTGGAGGGCTGGGTTAACTTCACCTGGGAAAGATCAGGTGGGCTATGTTATGTTGGCCCATCTTAGTGATGAGGCACTGGATAAGGTTTTGGTGTTGTACATTACAGTGTGGGAGGAGGGGAAACTACCAGACAGTTGGAAGGAGGCAGTAGTGGTACCAATCCGGAAGCCAGGGAAGGACCCAATGAGGTCAACAAGTTATCGGCCAATATCTTTAACATCACATATATGTATGATTATGGAATGTATGATTATGGAGAGGCTAACTTACTTCCTGGAGAGCGGGGGGCTAGTATCGCCACATCAGAGTGGGTTCAGGAAGGGAAGGGAAACTATGGACCTAGTGCTCTGCTTAGAAGCAGAGGTCAGGAAGGCTCCGGTGAACAAGGATACTGTTGTAGCTGTCTTTTTTGATGTAGAGAAGGCATATGATATGATGTGGAAGGAGGGATTGTTAATCAAGCTTGATATTATGGGGGTAGGAGGGAGAACTTACAACTGGATAAAGGATTTCCTGTTTGGAAGGTCTATCCAGGTGAGGGTGGGAAAGTCAGGCAGCTACCTGGTGGATGACGGTACACCATAGGGGAGCGTGATTAGTCCTCTGTTGTTCTCAATCATGATCAATTATGTTTACTCTCAGGTACAGCCGGATATTGGGAGGTCGTTATTTGCAGATGGTGGTGCCTTATGGAAGAGGGGAAGAAATGTGCCATACATAGTCAGGAAGGTACATGAAGCAATTGATGAGGTAGACGGTGGGCATTCATGTGGGGATTCAGGTTCTCTGTAGAGAGAACTCAGACAGTGTTCTTTACCAGGAGGAAGGTGGGAGATTAGGTTTGCTTGAGGTTATATGGGAGAGACTTGGAGAGGGTGGTGGCCTTCAGGTTCCTTGGGGTATACTTTGACACTAGACTGACCTGGGAAAAACACATTAAAGAGAGTTGTGGGAAAGTGTAAGAAGGTGCTAAATGTGATGCGCAGTTGGGGAAGGGGTGGGGGGGCTGGGGGTTCTTCATTGAGGACTATGTATGTTGCGTTGATCCGATCTGTAATAGACTATGGCAGTATAGCGTATGGTTCAGCAGCCCAGACATCCTTACCAAGGTGCAAGGACTCAGAATATGTAGTGTGGCATTTCAGACGTCCCCAGTGGCTGCACTACAGGAGGAGATGGGGGATATGCCATTGCAGATCAGGAGACAGCAGCTGGCAATTCATTATTGGGTCAACCAACAGGGACATGTGGTGTCTCATCCTGCAAAAGGGATTTTACAGGCATGCTGAGAACATAAGCAAAGACAGAACACGAGCTTTGGGTGGGTAGGTAATACCCAGGCGAAGGAGATGGGACTATATGGAAGGGAGTTTAGTCCAACGGTAGCTGTTCCTGTAAATCCACCATGGCTACTCCCGCCTCCAGTAGTTGATCTAGAAGTGTTGGAGAGACTACAGAAAGATATGGAGGGAGGATTTTGTGGCCATTTACACAGATGGTTCAAAGATCCAAGGACACGAACTGGGTCAGCATTTGTAGTGCAGGAATGTGGGGTGGAAGTCAGGAAACGTATTACAGATCATCTCGCTGTATATATGGCAGAACTGATGGCCGTATGGTTGGCTTGCAGTGGGTGGAGGAAGTCAAGCCAGACAGAGTGGTTATTTGCTCGGATTCATGTGCAGTGTTAATGAGTTTCCAGTCCTTTATGTCATGTAGTAGACAATACCTGCTTTATGAGGTGCTACAACCCCATGGCAGGATTAGACAGATGGATATACAGATAAGATTTACTTTGGTCCCAGCCCATGTGGGGGTGGATGGGAACGAGGCAGTTGATGTACTGGCTAAATAAGCACTTAGTTAGTGGGGATGTTGATGTTGTAGTTTCAATGAGCAAGGCAGAGGCAAAAAGCCTGATATGGACAGTGATAGTGCAGAGATGGCAGGAGCAGTGTAATAGAGATACTAAGGGCAGGCATTTATTTCAAGTACAGAGGAACGTCGAGGAGAGGAGGATGGCAGGAAGGGACAGAAGAGGAGGCTATTTTTACAAGATTAATGGTGGGACACAGCTAGTTGAATAAGTCCTTAAATGTGATAGGAAAGCATTCAACAGGAAAGTGTGATTTTGCCAGGAAACAGAGACCATGGAGCATGTATTGCTACAGTGTGGGCAGTATCAGAGTGAAAGAGAGAGGCTGAGATCTAGTATGAGGGAGAAGGGATACAGGAAATGTGTTTAAAGAGTATATTGAGTAGGACATCATTAGAAATAGTCTCAAATATTGTGTTATCTTTTTTAAGAGCAGGGCTGTCTGGTAGGATTTTTTTCTCTCTGTCTCTGGCCCACATTCCAGTACAGTAGGTGGCGGTAATGCACCATAACGTTGGATGCCAACTGCAGATAAACCCCATAGAAGAAGAAGTAGACTAATTTGCCTCATGCACACCCGCACTTCAACAAGGAAACAGCGCCGTGCTTCAGACATGCGCTCCATGACACGGTGCTTGTTAAGTTCTATTTGTGTAGACTGCTGCTCTGTCATTAGAGCAGACTTGATTTGTGATTACAGGTCTCTGGCTGGATATCCCAGGGAAAGAAATCCTTCAATCTTCCTCATGAAACCCAGATGTCCCACTGCTAAGCTCCGGAAAACAAGACTCTCACGCGGTTTCTTTGGGATATCGGATGCTTTCTGGGACCTCTTCTGTTTTGGAAAGGAAATGTGCTCTGGCGTTCTCTGGTTTCCTGGTTGACTCAGGCTCCGTCTGAGTCTAATCAAATGTCAGGTTTGTAGGCCTCCTTGCTCGCACACACTTTTTCAGTTCTGCCCACAAATGTTCTATAGGATTGAGGTCAGGGCTTTGTGATGGCCACTCCAATACCTTGACCTTGTTGTCCTTAGCCATTTAGCCACAACTTTGGAAGTATGCTTGGGGTCATTGTCCATTTGGAAGACCCATTTGCGACCAAGCTTTAACTTCCTGACTGATGTCTTGAGATGTTGCTTCAATATATCCACATAATTTTCCATCCCCATGATGCCATCTATTTTATGAAGTGCACCAGTCCTTCCTGCAACAAAGCACCCCCACAACATGATGCTGCCACCCCCGTTCTTCACGGATGGGATGGTGTTCGTCAGCTTGCAAGCATCCCCCTTTTTCCTCCAAATATAACGAAGGTCATTATGGCCAAACAGTTCTTTTTTTGTTTCATCAGACCAGAGGACATTTCTCCAAAAAGTACGATCTTTGTCCCCATGTGCAGTTGCAAACCATAGTCTGGCTTTTTTATGGCGGTTTTGGAGCAGTGGCTTCTTCCTTGTTGAGCGGCTTTCAGGTTATGTCGATATAGGACTCGTTTTACTGTGGAAAGAGACTTTTGTACCTGTTTCCTCCAGCATCTTCACAAGGTCCTTTGTTGTTGTCCTGGGATTGATTTGCACTTTTCACACCAAAGTACGTTCATCTCTAGGAGACAGAACGCATCTCCTTCCTGAGCGGTATGACGGCTGCATGGTGTTGATACTTGTGTACTATTGTTTGTACAGATGAACATGGTACCTTCAGGCGTTTGGAAATTGCTCCCAAGGATGAGCCAGACTTGTGGAGGTCTACAATTTCTTTTCTGAGATCTTGGCTGATTTCTTTAGATTTTCCCATGATGTCAAGCAAACAGGCACTGCGTTTGAAAGTAGGCCTTGAAATACATCCACAGGTACACCTCTAATTGACTCAAATTGTCAATTAGCCTATCAGAAGCTTCTAAAGCCATGACATCATTTTCTGGAATTTTCCAAGCTGTTTAAAGGCACAGTCAACTTAGTGTATGTAAACTTCTCACCCACTGGAATTGTGATACAGTGAATTATAAGTGAAATAATCTGTCTGTAAACAATTGTTGGAAAAATTACATGTCATGCACAAAGTAGATGTCCTAACCGACTTGCCAAAACTATAGTTTGTTAACAAGAAATTTGTGGAGTGGTTGAAAAACGAGTTTTAATGACTCCAACCTAAGTGTATGTAAACGTCCGACTTCAACTGTATTTAGTAGATGTTATTGCGTGTGTAGCGAAATGCTTGTGAACACACAAAAAAAACAAATACTGCGAAGTTGCTTATGAGCTAGAAGCAGAGCTGCCATATCTGTCAGCGGCATCTTAGGATCACCCCCGCGTCATGTACATCGTTCATTCATTTCTGTGGAATCTCCTCAGCCTTTATCTGGATGTCAGTGATGAGCATGAAACATGGGCTCCCGGGTGGCGCAGCAGTCTAAGGCACTGCATCTGAGTGTAAGAGGTGTCACTACAGTCCCTGGTTTGATTCCAGGCTGTATCAATTCCGGCTGTGATTTGGAGTCCCATAGGGCGGTGCACAATTGGCCCAGCGTCGTCCAGGTTTGGCTGGGGTAGGCCGGCATTGTAAATAAGAATTTGTTCTTACCTGACTTGCCTAGTTTAAATAAAGGTAAAAAAAAAAATTTGCCCCCTGACACACGCACACACACATAGTCTGTATACTCATGACTGCTTTGTAAACAACGGTACCTCAACATTGTTTTTTTATGGCCTTAATGCAATTTCCAGCCATCTCCCTGGTTGCAGTGCATTTTTAAATTGGAAGAGGCTGTCACACAACCTCTTAAAGTGGCATGTCAATGGATGGTAAAATAACACCCTTACCTTCTTCTGAGTTTTCCTTTCACTAACACAAATGTCCCTGTTTATAACTTTGTATTTTTTCAAGTTTATTATGGATCACACTAACCTCCTCCACAACTTTTATCTCAAATCCATGCCAGGGTTGCACAAAGTAGAGCCTTCTTTTACAGTGCCTTCAGAAAGTATTCAGACCACTTTACTTTTCCACAATTTGTTATGTTACAGCCTTTTATAAAATGTATTAAATTGTTTTTTTTTCCACTCATCAATCTACACACAATACCCCATAATGACAAAGCAAAACAGTTTTTTGTACATTTCTGCAAAATTATTACAAATAAGCTGAAATATCACATTTACATAAGTATTCAGACCCTTTACTCAGTACTTTGTTGAAGCACCTTTGGCAGCGATTACATCATCTTCTTGGGTATGATGCTACAAGCTTGGCACACCTGTATTTGGGGAGTTTCTCCCATTCTTCTTTGCAGATCCTCTCAAGCTCTGTCAGTTTGTATGGGGAGCGATGTGCACAGCTATTTTCAGGTCTCTCCAGAGATGTTTGATCGGGTTCAAGTCTGGGCTCTCGCTAGGCCACTTAACAACATTGAGACTTGTCCCGAAGCCACTCCTGCGTTGTCTTGGCTGTGTTCTTAGGGTAGTTGTCCTGTTGAAAGGTAAACCTTTGTCTCAATCTGAGGTCCTGATTGCTCTGGAGCAGGTTTTCATCAAGGATCTCTTTACTTTGCTCCGTTCGTCTTTGCCTCGATCCTGACTAGTCTCCTAGTCCCTGCCGCTGAAAAACATCCCCACAGCATGATGCTGCCACCACCATGCTTCACCGAAGGGATGGTGCCAGGTTCCTCCAGACGTAACGCTTGGCATTCATGCCAAAGTGTTCAATCTTGATTTCATCAGACCAGAGAATCTTGTTTCTCATGGTCTGAGAGTCCTTTAGGTGCCTTTGGGAAAACTCCAAGCCTTTTACTGAGGAGTGACTTCCGTTTGGCCGCTCTACCATAAAGGCCTTATTGGTGGAGTGCTGCAGATATGGTCGTCCTTTGTGAAATGTCTTCTATCTCAACAGAAGAATTCTCGAGTTCTGACCAATAACCTTCTCCCCCGATTGCTCAGTTTGGCCGGGCGTCAAGCTCTAGGAAGAGTCTTGGTGGTTCCAAACTTCTTCCATTTAAAAATGATGGAGGCCACTGTATTTTTGGGAGCATTCAATGATGCAGAATTTTTTGGTGACTCTTCCCAAGATCTGTGCCATTATACAATCCTGTCTTGGAGCTCTACGGACAATTCCTTCGGCCTCATGGCTTGGTTTTTGCTCTGACATGCACTGTCAACTGTGGGACCTTATATAGACAGGTGTGTGCCTTTCCAATCAATTGAATTTACCACTGGTGGACTCCAATCAAGTTGTAGAAACATCTCAAGGATTATCAGTGGAAACAAGATGCACCTGAGCTCAATTTAGAGTCTCATAGCAAAGGGTCTGAATACTTATGTAAATAAGGGATTTATTTATTATATTTTTCATATACTTTTTCAAAAATGTCTAAACTGTTTTCACTTCATCATTATGGGGTATTGTGTGTAGAACAGTCATTCTGATTCCCATGTAGAACAGTCATTCTGATTTCCATGTAGAACAGCGTCATCAAATGTGCAACTCTATTCAGACAGCTGACAGACAGACAGACAGATTGCCGGTCATTTCCGTCTTTTCTGGTCACAACTAATAGACTTGTTTACGTGCTGCTGTGCGTTTTGTTGCAAGCCTAACTTTGCTACCTGCCAACTTCACGGTTTTTACTTTTTAATTACCGTTTATATTTTTTGTTTTTCCATTGCTCAACTTTTTTTCATTCAACTTTGTCACTCCGGACGCTTATTTGGACGTGTTTCCTCAGGACCTCCACCAGCCGAAGCTAAGTAGTAACATTAACATGATGCCTTCTAATTGCAGTCGCTGTACTCATAATATACAGGAGAACGATCGCCTTACGGCGAGGATAGCTGTGCTGCAAGCCCAGTTTCAGACGCAATCGTTAGGCAAGGGAAATTTAAGTGTCGGAAAGGATAAAACAGTGTCTGTGCCACCAGTAAGTACAGATAGTAGTATAAATCCCCTCGCACAGTCCCCGCAGCCAGACAATTTTCTCATGGCTTCTGGAGGGAAATGCTGTAGGAATGCTCAACCGGTGTCGCTCATTCAGCCGACAGAATTTTTCAACCGGTTCTCCCCATTAAGGAGCGAGTCGGAGTCAGAGGCCGAGCCTCCTCTGGTCTCTACTCCACCCGTTACGGGGTCTGATACGCCGAAGCCTCCCACCTTTAGCTCTGACAAATTGAAAACTCTAGTCATTGGCGACTCCATTACCTGCAGTATTAGACTTAAAACAAATCATCCAGCAATCATACACTGTTTACCAGCGGACAGGGCTACCGACGTTGAGGCTAATCTGAAGATGGTGCTGGCTAAAGCTAAAACTGGCGAGTGTAGAGAGTATTGGGATATTGTTATTCACGTTGGCACCAACGATGTTAGGATGAAACAGTTAGAGGTCACCAAGCGCAACATAGCTTCAGCGTGTAAATCAGCTAGAAAGATGTGTCGGCATCGAGTAATTGTCTCTGGCCCCCTCCCAGTTAGGGGGAGTGATGAGCTCTACAGCAGAGTATAATATTTTCTGCCCCTCCCAAAATATAGAATTTGTAGATAATTGGCCCTCTTTCTGGGACTCACCCACAAACAGGACCAAGCCTGGCCTGCTGAGAAGTGACGGACTCCATCCTAGCTGGAGGGGTGCTCTCATCTTATCTATGAACATAGACAGGGCTCTAAATCCTCTAGCTCCACAATGAGATAGGGTGCAGGCCAGGCAGCAAGCTGTTAGCCAGCCTGGCAGCTTAGTGGAGTCTGCCACTAGCACAGCCAGTGTAGTCAGCTCAGCTATCCCCATTGAGTCCGTGTCTGTGCCTCGACCTAGGTTGGGCAAAACTAAACATGGTGGTGTTCGCCTTAGCAATCTCACTAGAATGAAGACCTCCTCCATTCCTGCCATTATTGAAAGAGATTGTGATACCTCACATCTCAAAATAGGGCTACTTAATGTTAGATCCCTCACTTCCAAGGCAGTTATAGTAAATGAACTAATCACTGATCATAATCTTGATGTGATTGGCCTGACTGAAACATGGCTTAAGCCTGATGAATTTACTGTGTTAAGCCCTCACCTCCTGGTTACACTAGTGACCATATCCCCCGCGCATCCGGCAAAGGCGGAGGAGTTACTAACATTTACGATAGAAAATTTAAATTAGCAAAAAAAGCTTCTAGTCATGAAATCTATTCAGCCTACTCAATCACTTTTTATAGCTACTGTTTACAGGCCTACTGGGCCATATACAGTGTTCCTCACTGAGTTCCCTGAATTCCTATCGGACCTTGTAGTCATGGCAGATAATATTCAAATATTTGGTGACTTTAAAATTCACATGGAAAAGTCCACAGGCCCACTCCAAAAAGCTTTCGGAGCCATCATCGACTCAGTGGGTTTTGTCCAACATGTCTCCGGGCCTACTCACTGCCACAGTCATACTCTGGACCTAGTTTTGTCCCGTGGAATAAATGTTGTGGATCTTAATGTTTTTTCTCATAATCCTGGACTATCGGACCACCATTTTATTATGTTTTCAATCGCAACAAATAATCTGCTCAGACCCCAACCAAGGATCATCAAAAGTCATGCTACAACCCAAAGATTCTTAGATGCCCTTCCAGAATCCCTCCGCCTACCCAAGGATGTCAGAGTACAAAAATCAGTTAACCACCTAACTGAGGAACTCAATTTAACCTTGCGCAATACCCAGCACCCCTAAAAACAAAAAACATTTGCCATAAGAAACTAGCTCCCTGGTATACAGAAAATACCCGAGCTCTGAAGCAATCTTCCAGAAAATTGGAATGGAAATGGCGCTACACCAAACTGGAAGTCTTCCGACTCGCTTGGAAAGACAGTACTGTACTTTTTCCAACTTAATTGAGGAAAATAAAAACAATCCCAAATGTATTTTTGATACTGTCGCAAAGCTAACTAAAAAGCAGCATTCCCCAAGACAGGATTGCCAGGACCTAGGATCAAGGGAAACACTCAAGTTTTTTAGTACTATATCTCTTGACACATTGATGAAAATAATCATGGCCTCTAAACCTTCAAGCTGCATACTGGACCCTATTCCAACTAAACTACTGAAAGAGCTGCTTCCTGTGCTTGGCCCTCCTATGTTGAACATAATAAACGGCTCTCTATCCACTGGATGTGTACCAAACTCACTAAAAGTGGCAGTAATAAAGCCTCTCTTGAAAAAGCCAAACCTTGACCCAGAAAATATTAAAAACTATTGGCCTATATCGAATCTTCCATTCCTCTCAAAAGAAATTGAAAAAGCTCCGGCTGCCTTCCTGAAGACAAACAATGTATATGAAACGCTTCAGTCTGGTTTTAGACCCCATCATAGCACTGAGACTGCACTTGTGAAGGTGGTAAATGACCTTTTAATGGCGTTAGACCGAGGCTCTGCATCTGTCCTCGGGCTCCTAGACCTTAGTGATGCTTTTGATACCATCGATCACCACATTCTTTTGGAGAGATTGGAAACCCAAATTGGTCTACACGGACAAGTTCTGGCCTGGTTTAGATCTTATCTGTCGGAAAGATTTCAGTTTGTCTCTGTGGATGGTTTGTCCTCTGACAAACCAACTGTAAATGTCGGTGTTCCTCAAGAAACCGTTTTACGACCACTATTGTTTTCACTATATATTTTACCTCTTGGTGATGTCATTCGGAAACATAATGTTAACTTTCACTGCTATGCGAATGACACACAGCTGTACATTTCGATGAAACATGGTAAAGTCCAAAATTGCCCTCCCTGGAAGCCTGTGTTTCAGACATAAGGAAGTGGATGGCGACAAATGTTATACTTTTAAACTTGGACAAAATAGAGATGCTTGTTCTAGGTCCAAAGAAACAAAGAGATCTTCTGTTGAATCTGACAACTAATCTTGATGGTTGTACAGTCATCTCAAATAAAACTGTGGACCTCGGCATTACTCTGGACCCTGATCTCTCTTTTGACGAACATATCAAGACTGTTTCAAGGACAGCTTTTTTCCATCCACGTAACATTGCACTCGGTCTCGACCTTTAAGTCTTTATTGAAGACTCATCTCTTCAGTAGGTCCTATGATTGAGTGTAGTCTGGCCCAGGAGTGTGAAGGTGAACAGAAAGGTACTGGAGCAATGAACCGCCCTTGCTGTCTCTGCCTGGCCGGTTCCCCTCTCCACTGGGATTCTCTGCCTCTAACCCTACTACAGGGGCTGAGTCACTGGCTTAATGATAACTTCCATGCCGTCCCTGACGGGGGTGCGTCGCTTGAGTGGGTTGAGTCACTGACGTGATCTTCCTGTCCGGGTTGGCCCCCCCCTGTTTTCAACTCTCTAGAGACAGCAGGAGCGGTAGAGATACTCTGAATGATTGGCTATGAAAAGCCAACTGACATTTACTCCTGAGGTGCTGACCTGTTGCACTCTCGACAACCACTGTGATTATTATTATTTGACCCTGCTGGTCATCTATGAACATTTTAAAATCTTGGCCATGTTCTGTTATAATCTGCACCCGGCACAGCCAGAAGAGGACTGGCCAAACCTCACAGCCTGGTTCCTCTCTAGGTTTCTTCCTAGATTCTGGCCTTTCTAGGGAGTTTTTCCTAACCACCGTGCATTTACACCTGCATTGCTTGCTGTTTGGGGTTTTAGGCTGGGTTTCTGTACAGCACTCTGTGATATCAGCTAATGTAAGAAGGGCTTTATAAATACATTTGATTTGAGATTGCTGACATTTTTGGGGGGTATTTTATCAATTTAAGAATAAGGCTGTAATGTAAGAAAATGTTGAAAAAGTCAAGGGGTTGGAATATTTTTTGAAGGCACTGTATATCATTCTCTATTGAAACTCAGCAAAAAAAGAAACGTCCTCTCATTGTCAACTGCGTTTATTTTCAGGAAACTTAACATGTGTAAATATTTGTATGAACAAGATTCAACAACTGAGACATAAATTGAACAAGTTCCACAGACATGTGACTGGAATAACATGAATGGAATAATGTGTCCCTGAACAAAAGGGGGGAGGGGTCAAAATCTAAAGTAACAGTCAGTATCTGGTGTGGCCACCAGCTGCATTAAGTACTGCAGTGCATCTCCTCCTCATGGACTGCACCAGATTTGCCAGTTCTTGCTGAGAAATGTTACCCCACTCTTCCACTAAGGCACCTGCAAGTTCCCGGACATTTCTGGGGGGAATGGCCCTAGCCCTCACCCTCCGATCCAACAGGTCCCAGACATGCTCAATGGGATTGAAATCCGGGCTCTTCGCTGGCCATGGAGAACACTGACATTCCTGTCTTGCAGGAAATCACGCACAGAATGAGCAGTATGGCTGGTGGCATTGTCATGCTGGAGGGTCATGTCAGGATGAAGCCTGCAGGAAGGGTACCACATGAGGGAGGAGGATGTCTTCCCTGTAACGCACAGCGTTGAGATTGCCTGCAATGACAACAAGCTCAGTCCGATGATGCTGTGACACACCATGACGGACCTTCCACCTCCAAATCAAAACTGCGACTCGTCAGTGAAGAGCACATTTGCCAATCCTGTCTGGTCCAGCGACGGTGTGTTTGTGCCCATAGGCGACGTTGTTGCCGGTGATGTCTGATGAGGACCTGCCTTACAACAGGCCTACAAGCCCTCAGTCCAGCCTCTCTCAGCCTATTGCGGACAGTCTGAACACTGATGGAGGGATTGTGCGTTCCTGGTGTAACTTGGGCAGTTGTTGTTGCCATCCTGTGCCTGTCCCGCAGGTGTGATGTTCGGATGTACCGATTCTGTGCAAGTGTTGTTTTACGTGGTCTGCCTCTGCGAGGACGATCAGCTGTCCGTTCTATCTCCCTGTAGCGCTGTCTTTGGCGTCTCACAGTACGGACATTGCAATTTATTGCCCTGGCCACATCTGCGATCCTCATGCCTCCTTGCAGCATGCCTAAGGCAAGTTCACGCAGATGAGCAGGGACCCTGGGCATCTTTCTTTTGGTGTTTTTCAGAGTCAGTAGAAAGGCCTCTTTAGTGTCCTTAATTGCCTACCGTCTGTAAGCTTTTAGTGTCTTAATGACCGTTCCACAGGTGCATGTTCATTAACTACTTAGGGAGTGGTGGGGCGCTAGCCCCCCACTCCCGACACTACCCGGTGAAATGCAAGGCGCCAAATTCAAAATCCAAAAGTTGAATTATTAAACATTCATCAATATACAAGTGTTGCATAGTCATCAAAAGCTCTGCTTCTTGGCAATATCACAGAGTTGTCAGATTTCAAAAAGGCTTTACGGCGAAAGCACAACATTTGATTGTTTGAGGGTAGCACCTCCAATATTTTTCATTAGCATTAATTCATAAACCATCGCGGTTCACACAAAACACATTTCACAGCGAAAACAAATCCCTTACCTTTTGAAGAACTTCTGCTGAGGGCTTCCCAAGTGTCCAACGAAGACATCCAATGGTTCTTTTGTTAGAAAAAGTCATTTATTATATCCATAAATCTCCGTTTGGTTGTTCAGAAAATCCAACGTCGAAACGTCCATTGAAACGTGAAGAGAACGCGTTCAAATATACCTATAAACCTTTCCTAAACAAATCAAATACCAGTTAAAATGCATCCTTAGCTATCCTTTTATGAATATTAGCGATAATAGTTCACTCGGATGGTCACCTATACCTTATATAAGTAAAATAAAGTGGGGCGCACAGCCAGACTCGTGCCCGAGAAAACTTGTTGACATCTGAGCTACCTTGACCTTTTTCCTGTACCCATTCGTTCTGTTTACTCCAATCTCTCTGAGTCTTTGTATATAGACTGTTGACATCTAGTTGAAGCCATAGGTACTACAGTCTCAGTCCTGGTTACAAATGGATTCAATGGGGAGTGTGTCAAACAGAGCAATAGGTCACCAGAAACTGATTTCCGGATAGATTTTTCTCGGGTTTTCGCCTGCTAAATGAGTTCTGTTATACTCACAGACATTATGTTAACACTTTTACCTCAGAGTGTTTCCTATCCAATAGTACTAATTATGTGCATATCCTATTTTCTGAGCCTGAGTGGCAGGCATTTTGCTTTGGGCACGCCAGACTCTCCAAAACCGTCACCTCACCTGCTGCTCCCTAAGAAGTTAATTGTTTATGGTTCATTGAACAAGCATTTGAAACAGTGTTTAAACCCTTTACAATGAAGATCTGTGAAGTTATTTGGATTTTTACAATTTATTTAGTTTTTATTTTCAGTTGGTTCTAGGCATTAGAATACAAATAATACCTCCACCAAGGAATGTGTATCAGTCTATTTAACAGTGTATTTTATCTAACTGCAGTTAGTAAACCAGGTTCAACCAAATAACCACATGCTACCTATGTCAATGCCAGATCTAGGAAAGAGAAAAAGGTAAGCCGAAATACAACACACACAAAAAAGAAAGATGACCACCATAATTTGTATGATCAGTTTTATTGGCAAATATTGGCTTCAATAGGCTAGTGGTTGTGATTTCAGTCAACACAGATCTCAGTTGTCGACCTCCTGCATGTCCTAGGGGCCCATTAGTATTCTAATGCTAAGAGATTACAAAGCAATAACATATATAGACCACAAGTCAGATGCAATATTTCTAGTCTCTTTTTTCCCACTTTATATTTGTTTTGAAATACTTTGTGACTCTTTTGATCTTCGAGTCTGGACTGGACCAACCTCTTCAAGTCAGGATTTAAGTCAGACCCTGCGGTTTGATTTGTGCGTGAAGATAAAAGCTGCTCAACATCGTTTTGCCAGAACTATACAATTCGCAGTTCTTAAAGCAGGTCTTGGGTGGCCTGGATTGATCACCCAAAATGGTCACCTGGCTTTAGGCAATGTCTTAAAGCACTGTAGCACACTAGCAACTGGGTCTTAAATGGGTTTGCATGCCCTGAGAAGTGTTATGTAAGCCCTTTGTTTGCAGCTCATAACTTCAGTGATGATGTACAATCAACCCAAAACCTTTGCAACAGCAGCAGTTTGTCAATGTGGATTCCTATTTGGCTGCCATTCCAGTGTTACAGACATACAGCTGTTTCTGTACTGCTGTTAAATACCAATATCAGAGTTCTGCTTAGTTTGCAAGGATTCACTCCAATGGTATTGCAATCCTGATATGCACTTGGCTGTGAGTGGATGGCTAGGTCATTGTGTTTAAACACTAGGCCTATAGTACGCAGAGATTTTTCCTTCACTGACTTTTAGCTGAAATTTGGGTGAGGGCCAAGTATGTGGAGTATGTCTTTCTCTCAAAAGAGATGCTAAAAAGAACAATTCAGAACAATTTGACAAAGCAATATGCCACACATAGTGACATAATGATCATTAGAAAAAGATAATGAGAACAAAAAATGTATATTAGTTACAATAATTGCTCAGTATGGCTATTGATTTAATCTAGCTATGAAGAGTGAGTGACAGTTCGGCATGCATACATTCATTTAATGCCTTAAACAGAACATAACGTTGAAAAGTACCCCAAAGAATTGTTAGTAGAGGTGGAAGGGGGAAGTCTTTAGACGCAGAGGAGAGAAAGGTATCATTAAAATAAAAGCAAAAATACAAGGTGTTTTTCAGAGATTAGGGTCTGTAAATTGGTAGCAAACTTTTCTGAAATTTTGAAACAAGATCCTAGTTCACTGTTTCAGGACTTACAAGAACGTTAGCTTGCTAGCTTGAATCTCCTTTGTGAAATGCCCTTCTGCTCAGATGAATATTCACCTCAGATTGGGATTGAAATATATATTTACATTTTTTTGTGGTAGCATTACTGTGCAAGTGTTAATGAAATCAAAATAGACCTCTGCCGTAGTCAAACAGTGGTCAATATGTTCATGCAATTTAGTTCATAAGCTGCTAGATAGGCCACAGTACAGTTAGGGCACTATTCAATCAGATCCGCTTTAACCAACATCCGCATAGCGGTTGTTTTTGCGGTGTTGGGGGTGGAACTGTGTTAGACCTGTCAAATCCACAAGTGGCTCCTGTCATTATACCTAAAGCGGACGTTGCCATTGGCTGCACTGAGTCGCACTAAGAGAAATCCCATGTAGCCTTGTTTCCAGGTTCAAACACTGGAATGTGAGACGTAATCTACACCTTAGGAATCCTAATTTCATTGAATGATTTTCAATTAGAACATTATTTCTATGTAGCCTACAATTTTACCGCGAGTGGGACGGGTGTGGCTTTGCAACAATGATCAAGTCCAGCTGCTCACCGATTTGACAGCTCTAATGGGGTTCCACGGCCAACACCACCAAAACAACCGCTATACGGATGTATGCTAAAGCGGATCTGATTGAACCTAGGCCTTAGATGATGTAACTCATCCAGTCCATTTCAACCATAGTGCTGTGTTATTACATGACCAACATTTTATATAACTAAAAATGGTATTGTTATATTATATGAGCAACATATAACATGACTGAAAATGTTAAGGAATAATGTTTCAGCTTACAAAATAGTTTTGGATCATTGCAGTATGAAAAATGAGATTTTACAGTATTAATACAAAAATGTTATCACAGTATTGGTAAGGTAATGAGCTGATGCTACTTCATGCAAATTAAGTCCTGACATGCATCTTTTGTTTATTGGTGGTGTTGTTGTTGTCGTTTTTTCTTTGATGGTTATATGGGTTTGGTGCTCAGGGCTAAGCCCTTTCCTCTTCACTGCTGGCCCTTGAAGCAGTAGACGCCGAAGAGCTTTTGCTTCTTGTCAGGGAATCCCACGAAGCGCACGGCCGCCTCTGTCGGGCTGCAGTTCCTGCGGGGTCTGGAGATGGGGTAGCGGACACTGCCGTCAGCCAGCCAGCCAGAGTCGCAGCGGTCATAGCCATTCAGCTTCCATGCAGCATACATCTGGCCCACCTTGGCGATCTCAGCTCCGTCATCCTGGCACGCCTGAACAGCCTCGTTGAACGTTAGCTTGTCGGGCTGCACCAGCCAGTAGAAGCTGCCTAAGGTCAGAGAGGGGAAGACGGCCAAAAGAAAACAGGGATTTTGGTTGGGTTGCCTCATTTCAAAGAGAGGTCAATTAGCTATGCTGATGAACTCTTCCCTACTGTAATGTATGTCTATCTATTTCTACTACTTTTGTTTAAATAATAATGCATGTCCAATGACTTACTCAAAAACAACCATATAAAGCAGACAAACTCACCGTTGACGGCAGAGGTGAAGCAGAAGACATCGTAACGGCTCTTGGACTTGTCACGCTGGCCGTAGTTCCTCAGGCCCGCCCCAGAGTTGACTCCTCCACAGGCCCCTCTGGGGTTGGTTATGGGGTATTGCACGGAGCCGTCGTTCAGCCAACCGGCATTGCACCAGTCAAGGCCACTCCTCCAGGCCTCGTAGAGCTGGTCGAAGGAGGCCACCACAGAGTCCTGGTCCAGGCAAGCCTGCTCAGCATCGTGGAAGTTGAGGTTGTATCGGCCCAACCGTGGGGAGTAAGGGAATACCACACCTGGGAATGAGCAAGGAGCTGGGGTTAATATCATAGTTATTTTGGCTCTTAGGCTAAATGGAGCTCCCATTCAGGAAAATGCCAACTGAACTCACTATTCTATTGTAAGATAACTATTAGCGAGTCGGAATCGATTATTTTGAATGTGTCCTTACGTGAATGTTTATTTTATGTCTTTAATTGAATCACCACAGTGGATAGAAACCCATTGCATAGTTATGCATGTTATATAAATACATTTCATGGAAATTTACAGTACATTAAAACATACAGACACACATTAAACACGGTATATCACAGCATACTCTAGGTGAGGAATATTATTCTAACACAATACAGTCCATCTGAATACAGATACATTTGGATTCATGTTTTACACACATCCTCCTGTGGGTTTGCAGACCCAGACAGCCAGTAAGATGAAGAATGTGTGTGGTCCTTGGGTCTAGACTGGACCAGTCATGAGGGATTGGGGGTTTCTGACATACGATCTGATAGTATATGTTAGTGAGTGTAAGCTATTGCTGTTCTTGGTCCTGCAGCTCCTGGTGAGTGATAGAATAACAGCCGTCTCCAGAGAGGATTCAGACTTCGCTAACTGATTCATTTTGTGGTATTCTGCCCCTCAGCAGGGAAGGGAGATTCATCTCACGCTGTTTACGTTTTAATTAGGCTGTAACAGCTAAGCTAGCAAATATGTTAGGCCAGAACAAGACTCCAAAGCACTATAATACAAAGCACAATCTTCAACTGTGTCCAGCAAATGGAACCTCTGGTGTCAATCATGTGGTGGTCCAGTTATATGATTTTACAGCCGTAAAACAGCCCCTTAGGTATTATGGTTATGTAATTGAATTAATTCCCTTGACTCAGACTTTTCTGGTCCACTCCTCTATTGTCCTGGCCAGTATTTTATGTGTGTCCGGCCTCCAAGCAAGTGTAATCCCTTATACATGTGAAATTTTGTCCAGTGTGGCTCAGTTGGTAGAGAATGGCGCTTGCATTGCCAGGGTTGTGGGTTTGATTCCCACGGGGGACCAGTATGAATATGTATGTACTCACTACTGTGAGTCACTCTGGATAAGAGTCTGCTAAAATGTAAAATTCTGTGAGGGAAAGGTGGCTATCATTTGGCTGTAGTGATTGTTGACATACTGTTTAGGAGATGCAATGTTGTCGGAAAGCGGCAGGTAGCCTAGTGGTTAGAACGTTGGACTAGTAACCGAAAGGTTGCAAGATTGAATCCCTGAGCTGACAAGGTAAAAATATGTCGTTCTGCCCCTGAACAAGGCAGTTAACCCACTGTTCTTAGGCCATCATTAAAAATAATTTAAAAAAATGTAACTGACTTGCCTAGTTAAATTATTTAAAAATAAAAAAGCACTGAATTGGACTTCAACAGCACTTCTTCATCCCTTGTTAATGTACTTTGTGTCACTGCTAGCTAACAGAGAGGGTGGCATTTAACCCTTGGTGGTTTAGAAACAACTAAGAACCGATAAAGCAAAAACAATCCCCTGTAACACATTAGATTGTTACATCAGAATCTGTAGTTTCATCTTTTACACAAGCCTGCATCCCATACTAGACTAAGTAGCTGAGTGCTTGACTGTCAGATGTATACAGATGCAAACAAGATAACATTTAATTGGATTAAATCACAACCAGCACTGAGGCTTTTCATTGGGCATGACTTTGTTCCAATGTTAACAATAGACAGTTGTGCCAGCCTGTTTTCATTATGGCCAGTGAGCTAGCTTTTCTCTGTTAAAGATCCCTTTTCTTAACCCGGAGCAAAATCTGCTCAGGCGGTCTTGGCCCAGATGGGAACTATGACCATGTAATAGTATACAATACATTCAGGCTGACTCAGTTTTATGAATAGAATGTATTTGTGCCACATATTAGAAGGAAGAACAGGACTCCTTTCACGATTATACAAACAGTACTGTATGAGCAAGGAGGATGTTTGGATCGATGCGGAGTGGGATTAGTTCAGATGGAAAATGTGTTTTCATGTACTGCAGTGTAAGGCTGTGTGAATATAATCAGCACAAACTCTGAAAAATGAATAAAAGCTGTCTTTTGTCTTTCTACACATAAATCAATATAATGGTGGTGAGGTGTTGAAAATAAGGAAACAGGCTCTGGTCTTGAAACCATTATTTCTTGGCTCTGGTTTTGAAACCATGAATTTCTACCAGACAGTAGTTTATGGGTAGGGTCATGAAAACCAACTGTCCTTATTTACAGGGTAACAAAAGTAAAACAACACCGTAATGACACAACAGTGAAGACAAAATGAAATGGAGGGTGGTGACGTGATGTGCGGGATGATGAGATGAGATGGCCATCGCTGAGCCGGGGAAGGAAGTAAAAAGATAAAGCTTTACCATCACTGTAGCCTACACTACCTTGCACCTCCAAGGTAACCTCATGGATGAAATCATCCATGCCATCAATGACCTCACAACGGAACTTTCCCTTGTCGTCCAGGGACACGTCGTTGATGAGCAGTGAGGCGTCATCATCGTCGGCCTCCAGCAGCTGGACACGGCCCAGGAAGCTGCCGTAGCTCTTCTTGTGGAAGCCCATGGACACCAGCACATCTTCCTCCAGTGACTCATCCACAGACAGCTTGGTCCACTTGATCCTCATGCCCATGCGGCCGAAAGACATCCCATGCTGGCGGTGGAGCCGGCATGGTAGAGTGATGTTGGAGCCGCGACTGGCAAACACACGGTTCGGATCACCAAGTTCAGTCTCTGGGAAGGACAAGAAAAGGTGTAGTGTAAGTCAAGATTTACGAAAGCATCAGAAGAATGCAGTAGATTACATAACAAAGTTGTATTAACTTCTCCGGGATCGGTGTCCCGTCCACGGGACGGTTGAGCTAACGTAGGCTAATGCGATTAGCATGAGGTTGTAAGTAACAAGAACATTTCCCAGGACATAGACATATCTGATATTGGCAGAAAGCTTAAATTATTGTTAATCTAACTGGACTGTCCAATTTACAGTAGCTATTACAGTGAACGAAAACCATGCTATTGTTTGAGGAGAGTGCACAGTATTGAACATGAAAAGTTATTAATAAACAAATGAGGCACATTTGGGCAGTCTTGATACAAAATGTTGAACATAAATGCAGTGGTTCATTGGATCAGTCTAAAACTTTGCACATACACTGCTGCCATCTAGTGCAGCTGGGCTGGAATAATAATACATTATGGCCTTTCTCTTGCATTTCAAAGATGGTACAAAAAAAATACAAAAGAACAGTTGGTTTTTTTCTTTATATTATCTTTTACCATATCTATTGTGTTATATTCTACTACATTTTTTCACATTTCCACAAACTTCAAAATGTTTGCATATCCTTGCGTCGGGGCCTGAGTTACAGGCAGTTAGATTTGGGTATGTCATTTTAGGTGAAAATGGAAAAAAGGGGCGGATCATTAAGCGGTTTTAATTACTGGTGTCAAATCAGACGTGTCCCGTCTTTTAATGTTTTGAGTAATGCATTAATTTTAAAGATTGATGTGCGAGGACATACCATTTTACCAGAATCAAGATGGCCCTCAATAATTATGGCTTCGCATGTGTTTGATTGGCAAGCAAAAAAGCAGTAAAAGATCTCTGAAAAATGCCCCTCTCAACATTGCCTAGAAACACACACACAGTGGTGTAAAGTGTTTTTGTGGTAATCTGTACTTTACTATTGATATTTTTGACAACTTTAACATTAAATGTTATTCTGTAAGAACGTAGTGAATAAAGTAAATTTTAAAGAAAAGACTTTCACTCAAGTAGTATTTTAATGGGTGACTATCAGTTTTACTTGATTAATGTTCTATTAAAGTACATTTACTTTTACTCAAGTATGACATTTGAGTACTTTTTCCACCACTGCACACACACACACACACACACACACACACACACACACACACACACACACACACACACACACACACACACACACACACACACACACACACACACACACACACACACACACACACACACACACACTCCCCCTTTCCCCTCTCTGTAGTGGCCAATCAGTTATATCATCAAAGTAGCCCTATATTGTCTGTAGCCTAATAAACTGCATGCTTTTCCGACAATTCCATGTGATTTCCCACATTCCTCCTGACCTCCAGACCCTTCACGACAATATTTGTGCCTAAAAGCGTTTCCACCGACATCTCTGGGATTCTAAATGTTACCGACACCACCTTGTCTAGTGTATTTTGTTTTGTCGACATTTGGAAAGTTTACGGAAAACGTTCTGTTTCCAATAGGCCTGTAATTACATTTTTTTTTATCCGACATGCACTTTACTCATATAAAAAGGTTGGATAGATACCTGGTTAGTGATCAAATTATGTCAGTAGCTACTAACTAGTGTCCGCAGTCATCCTAGCTAGTGTGTAAGCTTAACAAAATAATATGCTTCTCTCTCTCCCGCTTTCCCTTCCTCCTTTCTGTGTCTGACTGTCTCTCCTGGTTTCTCTATTCCTCTCTTTCCTTTCCTCTTTTTGGTCTCTGTCGGGTTCTCCTTGAGCCACACCAAAGCCATGACTGGAAAATGGTTCTGCTGTCTCTTCAACGGGCAAAACCTTTTCCACATGTGCCATTACAGATGCAGGAATCACTACCGGGCACTCCAGGTTAGCAGCCTTCCGCTCTGATCATTTCTCCCCACACCCCAACTTCCTCCACCCCTGCTTTTTACCCATCCTCTCTAAACCCCATAACCCCATTCTCCCATGCACACAGAGCAAACAGTCGACACGTGGCTTGGCTTAATAGAGTGGCCTATACGTTATCAGTTGCAGGCTATCCTGCAGAGGGGTTTAATGAACAGAAGCTGTGCGGCCTGACAAATGTAATCTCACCCTATATCCCTAACTCCAACCACTATTTCATTTACTTCCTTTCCTCAGGGCTGCAACTCACTCACCACCATCCCTCCCCTCCATACCCACCCAGACACCTCGCCTCCATGCAGGCAGGCAGGCGCACCAGACGTATGCCAAAGGGTTTACGAGGCAGAAAAAAAAATCCCACTCCTTTAAATAATGAGGCATGGAGAGTTTCATGAAGAGGCCCAGTATCTTTGTATGAATTCTCCCTCTGTCACTGGCTTATGACTCACAGCTTCTCTCTGCCTCATAAATTCTGGACTTGGGAAGCCGTTGAGTGAAGTTTGATTGGAAACTGAAAGTCCAGAATGACACAATCGCTACTCATCAAACCGGGAGCGCATGAAAACATCAACGCCAGCCGGCCAGATGTGACGCCATCCAGGATTTATCCCTAAACGTTTCTGATTCTTATTCAACAGATACGAGGCAAAATAATAAAGACATTGTTTGTCTGATTTATAGAAACACTGTTCTAGCGCTCATAAACCACTGGCTGAGGTTTATAATCCCTGAACATATGAGGCTGGGAGTGGGGTGTACATGGTAAAAATAAGAGATCTCATAGCTAACAAGAAACACTATGCGGGTGAACGTAAACTAAAAAACCCTGTACAAGGAGACCCCATACAGCACATAGACTAACCACATGCATCTGAAACATCAAGAACAGACAGATCCTGTACAAAAAGACTAAACAAAGAATGACAATGTAGATATATTGGTGAACCCTTGCACACAGAAATGCCTAATTTCATTAGAGTGTAAGACAGCTCTCTTACCCCTGTCCCTGCTACCTGAGTTACCAGTGGAGATATATTGTCCTTGAGGGTATGTGTCCCCAAGTAATATACACTGCACTCAAAGTGACAGCCTGGCATGTGTATTTAACCACTTGTCAAGCATCTAAGTCTTTTTTTCTGTCCGTCATATATCAAGCCTTAGCTTATTTAAACAAGGCTATATCTGTGGGGTCAAGGGTTCCCCCTAATTGTCAGGTGAAACGTATACAAGGGGTGTCTGTGTGATGTCTCCATTCCCCCCCCACATATTTTGTTAAGGGTGGGGTGAAAAATGAAAGAGAGGAGAGAATAAGTAAATGAACACATGTGCATGACAAGAAAAAGTACAGCAGAAGCCAAGACCTACTGCCATTTTTACGATCATACACAATTCTCTCTCACTCCATAAAAGCTTACAGTACTGCGTCATTGGAAACAGCTGTGTCTTTGAGAGTGTAGAAACGTAGGGCAATAAATGAACAGTAACATCATAATGGAATAAATGAACAGTAACATCATAATGGTCCAACGTTGCCATGCAGCATATACTGTATGTTCGGGCGTCTACAGGAGTTTAATAATGTTATCCTAACCTTATGTTAACTTTGTGTAATTGTGGTCTTTGAGATGTTGAAGGAGCAACCGAGCAAGTTGATTTGTCACTAATTAGCCTGTAAGCCTAAATCAGTATGTATACAGAGAGAGAGTATGTTACACAGCTGTAACTACATGTGTATCATCGAGTGGAAAACCACACCAACCCAGGCCTGCTAGACATGCTATCCATTACAACATCCTACAGCTCCACACAGCTAGCCTGAATCAATAAGGAGATGGAGTTAACAGGCATAGCTGTGACCAAGGCACACACCTACACACACACCTCTGGCACGTGCCCAAAAAACGTTCACTCACTCTCATACACACACAAATGCATGTATGAGAGACAGAAGCTGTTTTTTCAATCTCAAGGGCATCAGACTGTTAAACAGCCATCACTAACATAGAGAGGCTGCTGCCAACATACAGCCTCAAATCTCTGTACACTTTAATAAATGGACTTCATAAAAGGTATCACTAGTCACTTTAAATAACGGCACTTTAATAATGTTTACATATCCTATATTACTCATCTCAAATGTATACATTGTTCTATACCATCTACTGCATCTTGCCTATGCCGCACGTCCATGTCTCATCCATATTTTATATCTACATATTCTTATTCATCCCTTACATTTGTGTGTATAAGGTAGCTGTTGTGAATTTGTTAAATTACTTGTTAGATATTTCTGCATTGTCGGAACTAGAAGCACACGCATTTCGCTACACTCTCATTAACATCTGCTAACCATGTGTATGTGATCAATAACAATTTTGTTTGATTTGACAAACACTCACATGCACGCAAACGTCAACTCCCCCCATATACATGTTTATGTTGCAGGTAACAATTTCATATTTTCCGAAGTCTCTACTAACTTTTACCTTGTAATCCCATTGGACATCATTCCACCTGCCAATCAACATTGTCCATCGTGTCATGTTGTCGTATGCTATTGACTCTACATCCATTGTTCCATGGTAATATACGTATACCTGCTAAAATGAGAGGGATCGCCTAGTTAGTGTTGAATGTGCAACATAACATCCACTTCATGAGCTAAATTATGTAACAAATGTTTCATTCGATTGTAACCTTCCTACAGTAGCCAGCTGACAGCAAACATATCCTCGTACAATAATTTCCCCGCTGCAGATAGGCTATAATAGCATACTGATGCGTGCATCAATCGAAACGCTATTTATGCTCACTCTCCAATTTTTCATTGGGTTAAATCAAATATGCTATTATTAGGCCAACGTTTATTAATTGCCTACATTTACAAATTCGGTAGACTAATGACAATCAGTTACAAAATGATGCAAGAGATTTTGTTAGCAAGCCAGGGCCAAATTGCCTTCTTTGAGTGAGAAAGAGAATGTAATAATTTTATCAAATAGAAAAGAGTGACAACATTTTTGCATTAAATACCCTACTTCCTGAAAGTTGTGTATTGATTATATAATGTATAGTATACGTGATGAATGATTATTTCTGGCAATCTACAGCTGCAGTGTTCCTCATTGGAATAACACATATAACTGGTTTCCCCATCTGGCGGTTAATTTGGCCCACGGGTGGTTTTATTTTATTTATTTATTTATCTCAAGTTTTCTGATAAAAAAAACACAAAACAAAAGATTTTATTTTTCATTGCTTTTATTTTCTTTGTTGGACATGAAAGCCTGTAAAAACGCCAGGAAATCAACTCCAAGTATCCCCACGGATAATAGAAGGACACGTGATCGTATACAAATGTAAGCAAGGTTTGAAATGATTATGTTATTGTCAAATATTTTCTGTTTGGGCATCTTGTGGTCAATTTGCAGTCTAAAAATGATGTGTAATTCTGTTTAACCCCCCTGACCATCTGCTAAAAAAAAAATTATTGACCCACGGCTGAATCTAGTTGATGATCCTTAAAAAGGTCAAATAATGAACCGAGAACCAAATGTATAACATAAAGTGAATATGCCATATCTCACAATCGATTGTGCTTCCCAAATGTTGTATGTTCGCTGTGAA
Source organism: Hucho hucho (assembly GCA_003317085.1). Classification (NCBI taxonomy): domain Eukaryota; kingdom Metazoa; phylum Chordata; class Actinopteri; order Salmoniformes; family Salmonidae; genus Hucho; species Hucho hucho. Next base: position 382,833 of record QNTS01001138.1, on the reverse strand, counting down.
GGAACGTTTATTATTTTCATAGATTTGCGTTATTCCACAAAGTTCTATCTAGCGCTGCAGTGACAGGGGGGCTGAATAATCTTGTGACATAGCTCTAGCTCTACCTCGCTCGCGCAGAGTGAGAGAGTTGCACACTGTGATAAACAGTCCACTAATGAGTAAGAGAGGTTTAGGCACAGACATATTTCAGCAATGTGCTGTTATTCCCCCTTAATTCAAACACCATAAAGTATACAATGCTGTACCAACATCACAGCCCCCTCCTAACGCAGCCCCAAAACCCCTCCCAAACTAGCCCAATCCTAAACCCCTTCCCAAGCCCCAACTACATCCAAGCCCAAGCCCCAGCCCCAGCCCCAACCCTGCCTGAGTCCCTTTCTAAGTCCCAGCCCCAGCCCTGTTCAAGCCCCAGCAAGCCACAGAGTTAACAGATCATTACCTCAGTTGGAAAGGGAGAGTCATTTGGACAGTGTTCAGCACAGGGCCCTATACGTTTGTCTGTGGCTGTTTATCTTAACTTCCTTTCTGTCAGAATGCGTGTACTGCTGAGGATTTCCACAGGCTCAGAGGGCCTGGGTGAGTCTGTGGAGCAGGCACCGCCCCTTGCAAAAGTGTAAATTAAAACGTCTTCTCCATATGTTTAGCATAAAGATCTACTGTATAAAGTAGGGCTGGGTGCCGGCTACACAACTCTGTGTTGTTTGTGTCGCACTGCTTTGCTCTATCTTGCCCAGGTCGCAGTTGTAAATGAGAACTTGTTCTCAACTGGCCTACCTGTTTAAATAAAGGTGAAATAAAAAAAAATATGAAAAATAAACCCCCCCACATGCACACACTTCTGACATCAGGCCACAAGAGTAGAACAAATGTTTACATAGACAGACAGACAGAACAGCAGCATCCATCTACAGACTCTGAGGAAGTGTCTTTTTTTGCCTTTTGACAGAATTTCTCTCTCTACCGTGATAGAGCTAACACATGCTGGAACTCAAATCCCCCGAGTCAGCCTACAGGACTGGACAAATTCATTCAAATACTCTTCACTTTGTACATTGAGACTCTAGTTTGAGCTAGAACCATATGTTTCTCAGTGGTATTGTACTATTGCATTTGGCAGTAAGATATCTCACAGTATTTGGTGTAGGCCACAGGTGCTATTTTTAAGTTAAACTCAATTGTTTAATTGAGCAGGTGCAATCTGAAAATGTCCCCCTCCAATTTTCCACTTCTCACTCCCTCCTAAAAAATAAATTGTAAAAGGAACAAAAAAGCCCAAGTGGTCCAATTAGCTCCAGTGTATCTGTAAACAATTTTGAACAATTCTGAACTAGAACCCAATATGAGCTACAATGAAAACGGACACATTTTCATTTTAAAAATAGTAGTTTGGTCCATATGCAGTGTAAAACCATTCGTTTGTGATGTGTGGAAGCAAGCCATTGTGTGTGACAGGCTGATTTATGCTCAGCCAGTGGCCAGCCATAAACCGTGAGTCAGTGGTGAGTCAGACTGTAAATGCTATTCAAGATAGGGTTCTGTTACCAACCACCATTAATGACCCTGCTGTTATATGAGTCTATGGTACCACTTTACTGAGGCCTCATGCCATGCACATGCACACCCCTGCACAAACACACACACACACGCACAAACCCACAGAGAAACATCACAAAGACACACGCACAAACCCACAGAGATACGTCACACAGACACACACACTTACCTGCTGTGATGATAGGTGTAGAAGCAGTGCCGTTGACATCACTGTACACACTGCTGGCCAGGGTCAGAGAAAGCAAAGCGGTGCAAAGCAGAGCTATCATTTTCTCTTTCTTTTTTTCACACCAAGGGGCCTTTTCACTGGAAATGCAAAGAAGTTAAAAAAGAAAAGTCACACAAATGTATCAGAATTAAGAGTTCTTTCGTTTGTTTTCTTTCTTTCGTTCTTTCTTTCATGAGGTGTGCCAGTAACCCTGGTGCAGCAGCCGCCGGTGGTGCTACTGGAAAGTTTGGGCTCCTTAGAGGTCCACACAAGTGCCTTTTATTGTAGCCCAGCATGGCTGAGACCACTCCCCCTCAGAGGGAGAGAGCCCATCACCCTGGCTCTCCTCAACCTCCCCACAACGTTAGGTGTCTCCACGCTGGTCTCCCCGAGGAGCAGAAAAGGAACACTATACAGTCCACTACTAACACTATAATTGTATAGTGTCCAATCATGCCCAAAGCAAAAAAATACCTTTATCCACTCATTTTAATTACTTTCTGCTTTTTGGTGGTCATTTTGTTCCTGTGACCACAATGCTGCTTCTTCCATGTTCTTTGTAGCGAGACTACAGCACAACCTAAACTATTATAGTACTTTTACTATGGCTGTAAGTCCTGTTGTAATGTTTAACCTCCACAACTGAAATCCGAGCATCTTTCCAGTTGAGAGGGGGGAAAGCATAATCTTAAATAGAGACTGCACCTGCCTGGGGTTTGTGTTGGGGTGCGTGCGGCCCTCCATGTGATTTCACCTGCTCTTTCTTTGCAGCTCTTGCGGATATTTCATTTATTTCTACATCCAATGATGATGCAAGCACCTAAAACATGCCTGGCTGCAAATCTGTACAGTGCACCCAAATTTCACCTCACTGCAAATCCTTCTCCTTGCCTTCACATTCTTTATTTCCCCTAACCCCCTCCGTTCTTTGGTTTCTCAGTCTAACCTTCTCTTTACAGTGAAATCCTATTTTCATTTACTACCATTTAAAAGTTGTTCTATGGCAGATGTGTGCAATAATAACTGACTGGATAGAAACACTATACGTAGATAGTGCCCTCTTCAATGAAGAGGACTCCATATTTAAACTCTAATCTGGAAACCTCTTCAGGTCTTTCTGAACTGATTCGATTGGGCTGCTTAGGCTATTCAAGGGGATGGGTGAGGGGTGTGAGGAGGGGAGTGTGTGATCTGTCTTAATCATTTTCTCAGCCGTCCGGATGGTCCTTGAGTGACGGCAGCACTAGGACGGAGGAACAAACCACAGATTGTGCCATGGGCCCCTCGATCACAAGAGTTGTTACAGCTGGGGAAATTATAACTTTTTATATATTTTTTCTCTCGTTCTCTCTCTCTCGCATTCTCTTTGTTACACCCCCTGAGATGTGACAACAACCCTGTCCCTTGTTGTATAGACTAAAGCCCCAGCTAATCACATCTTGCACACCTAAACCTCCATCCACTGGAGATGTTACATAAGGTTTAATTTAAGTCATACATTTACTATAGGGATGAGCATGGGGGACGCATAAACATAAATACTATAAACCCCTAGTCTCATGGCAGAGATAGGAACTCGGAACGTAAGCTAGCCAGGTGCAACTTCAATCATCTACTGTAAGTTGGCAGCGGTAGGATTCAGTAAAGTTTTATCTAAAATGCAAGGGAACTCAATGTATGGTGCAATATCGCATAGATGAATACCGTTGCCGATACTTTCAACAGATTCTAGTCCTGTGGTAGTTTCAGCAATCCCAACGTAATTACAGGGACAATGTTTGGCAGATCGTATGAGCACTACATACCTGCTCTAGGCTGGTAAGTAACTCTAATGAATGGTTCTGTAACCACTGGGAGATTTCACCTCAACATACAAGTCTATATAATGTTTTCCTCTAATCAAAGCAAGCACCGCTATGATTGTGATAATTTTCACCCCCATTGAGAGAAACTCTTACAGACAAACCACAAAGGCAAATGTAGATCCAGCGAACACACCCACCATTCTGTATCCAAACTTACAATGCTATTGAATCAGTTAATCTTGGATGTGAGCAGATTTGAACAGCATTGTTTTACTCAAATTTTCAACTGGAAAAATCATGTAAGTGTGTTTGGACACGCAATCAACCTTTGAGGACACAACTGATACTTGACGTTCCCCAAACATTGGCTTTCTCAGTTACTTTAGCATTCCATGATTTAAAAAATAAAAACTGATTTTCGTAAGGGTTTTCCTATCTGCGTCTCAATCCACCGCATCCGCCAATGGCAGCCTTCCGCATCTAAGATGGAAGGTGGCTGAGCTACAGCAGTGTTTGTCAGACCATGAGACATCACAAAAAACTCTGTAGCGTACGAACGGTGCTTTATGACCCCCACAAGCGTCACAGGACTCGTCTGAAGTTAGTACCTCCGATCTGACAACTTCTGTCTGTAGTGTCTGAACAGTTTGGGCTATAAACTAATATGACCCCTCTATGGAAAGGGGAGACTATTACGAACACGTAAATATTTTGATCTAGGACACCCACAAGCCTCACAAGACTCGTCTGAAGGTCACCCGGTACCAGTTTCAAAAAAGTTATGGAAGTGTATATATGAAAGTAGTTTAGGGCAACACAAATTAATATGGGTTAAATATGGGTAAATCATTTCCTATTCTTTCTTATATCTCTCAGATATAGGACAGACACTTTAACACAAACTTCCTTTTAATAAATGTTTTGACGATCTGTTTTTTCATGTTTGAATCTGTTATTCAATGTGTCTTGAATATTAAATGTGTCCTCCTATTTAGGCTTAGATTCTTAAGGATTAACCACGTTTCCATCCATAGTTTTACGCGAGTTCAGTCATACCATATAAAAAAAAATCACGACAGCTGTGATGGAAACAGGAAGTGTCAGTACAATTTCAGAAATGTCGACAGACAATTTGCTTACTCGACATGGTGGGATATTTTTGTGTCGGTAAAAGGAATTATGTGACAAATTGCAGAGTAAACAATTTCTTGGGCAAGTATTGATAGAATAGAGATGCTATGTTGTGGTGTCCTCTAACCACAACTTGAAAAAGCATGCACTGTTTATTTAACTACAGACTAAATAAATTATGATGAACTTCACAGGGTGGTGAAAGTGCACGGTTATGAGCTTGGTGCTCATTTCCAATAAATATTGAGTGACATGATGATCAGTGTTTAGCTGCCAATTAACAAATAAGAATGATCTTGCTCTTATCCATTTTATAATATAACCTAACCTGTCAACCTTCTCAACAAACTGTTGTATGCACGAAAACCAGATTAGGCAAGTGTGCCATTTATCTCAACATTTTGCGTGACAAAACCATCGATAGATTGGAAAATGCAATGGAAACACATTGAACTTACGTTTTATATTTGGCACATGATAACTTTTTATGTGCACTACGTCATCATGCACAGCCTTTTATCTGTAACAAATCAGTTAATAATGCAGATTTTATAATAATCTCATGAAAATCGGTCGCAAATTGGATGGAACCTAGCTAGTGTTTCGAACTTAATCACTTGTAATTGGCCTTTAACACAGTTCTGTTGAAAGACTGCTTAAAAGCCGCTCATTTGGTATTTATTAGGATCCCCATTAGCCGCTGCAAAAGCATCAGCTACTCTTTCTAGGGTCCACATGAAACATGACATAATACATAGCACAGAACATTATTAGTCATGGACTGAATTACATACATTTTAAATGTCGCAAACAACCTATTGTACTATGTCTAATACATAGTACAGTACAAATTACAATACAAGATGTATAAAATGGCTGTGTCTCTTCACAGTCCCCTTTGTGTAGTAAGGTGTTCGTTTATCAGTTTTTTAAACTGTTTTTTGTCACGTGCTCCCTCTCAGGCCTCTAAGTCACCAGGCTGCTCATTATGGCGCACAATTGTCACCACCGTTACGCGCACCTGCGCGTCATCAGACTCACCTGGACTCCATCACTTCCCTGATTACCTTCCCTATATATGTCACTCCCTTTGGCATCATTGTTTCTGTTTCAGTTTCATGTCTGTGTGCTGTTAGTGTTTCTTGTGTTGTATTATGTTCTGTTTATTTTATTAAAACACTCACGCCCTGAACTTGCTTCCCGACTCTCAGCGCACATCGTTACAGTTTTATTGCTAGCTTCAGTTACCTGGGGTGGCTGTAGTCATCATGGCTCTGTTTCTCAGCGTCTGTTCTGGACCCGGGGACTGTGAAGAGACCACTGGTTGCATGTCTTCTGTTGTACCGATGAGTGGCCGAACTGTGTGCCAACTGCTTGAACAGACAATTCGGTACCTTCAACACATCAATACCTCGCATAAAGACCACTGGTGATGAAGTCAACTTCTCCTCAAATTTGAGCCAGAAAAGACTGACATGCATATTACTGACACTTTCCCTACGTGTATAGTGCCTTCGGAAAGTAATCAGACCCCTTTACTTTTTCCACATTTTGATACGTTACAGCCTTGTTCTAAAATGGATTGAATAAAAACGAAATCCTCAGCAATCTACACACAATACCCCATAGTGACAGAGCAAAAACAGGTTTTTAGAAACTTTAGCAAATGTATAAAAACAAACAGAAAACATTTACATAATTATTCAGACCCTTTGCTATGAGACTCGATATTGAGCTCCGGTGCATCCTGTTTTCATTTCTACAACTTGTTTGGAGTCTACTTGTGGTAAATTCAATTGATTGGACATGATTTGGAAAGGCACACACCTGTCTATATAAGGTCCCACAGTTGACAATGCATGTCAGAGCAAAAACCAAGCCATGAGGTCGAATGAATTGTCCGTAGAGCTCAGAGACAGGATTATCCTGAGGCACAGATCTGGGGAAGGGTCACCAAAACAATTTTGCAATATTGAAGGTCCCCAAGAACACAGTGGCCTACACCATTCTTAAGTGGAAGAAGTGTGGAACTACCAAGACTATTCCTAGAGCTGGCCGCCCCACCAAACTGAGCAATTGGGGAAAAGGACATTGGTCAGGGAGGTGACCAAGAACCCGATCAGAGCTCTAGAGTTCCTCTGTGGAGATGGGAGAACCTTCCAGAAGGACAACCATCTTTGTAGCTCTCCACCAATCAGGCATTTTTGGTAGAGTGGCCAGATGGAAGCTACTCCTGAGTAAAAGGCACATGACAGCTCACTTGGAGTTTACCAAAAGGCACCTAAAGGACTCTCAGACCATGAGAAACAAGATTCTCTGGTCTGATGAAACCAAGATTGAACTCTTTGGCCTGAACGCAAAGCGTCATGTCTGAAGGAAACCTGGCACCATCCCTACGGCAAAGCATGGTGGTGGCAGCATCTCACTGTGGGGGATGTTTTTCAGTGGCAGGGACTGGGAGACTAGTCAGGATCAAGGCAAAGATTAGCAGAGCAAAGTACTGAGATCCTTAATGAAAACCTGCTCCACAGCGCTCAGGACCTCAGACTGGGGCAATGGTTCACCTTCCAACAGGACAACGACACTGAGCACACAGCCAAGACAACGCAGGAGTGGCTTCGGACAAGTCTCTGAATGACTTTGAGTGACCCAGCCAGAGGCCGGATTTTAACCCGATCTAACATCTTTGGAGAGACCTGAAAATAGCTGTGCAGCAATGCTCACCATACAACCTGACAGAACTTGAGTGGATCTGCAGAGAAGAATGGGAGAAACTCCCTAAATACAGGTTTGCCAAGCTTGTAGCATAATACCCAAGAAGACTTGAGGCTGTAATCACTGCCTAAGGTGCTTCAACAAAGTACTGAGTAAAGGGTCTGAATGCTTCTGTAAATATGATATTTCAGAGTTTATTTTATGAACTAGGAAACATTTCTAGAAACCCGTTTTTGATTTGTCATTATGGGGTACTGTGTGTAGATTGATGAGATTATTCATTTTTTTTAAATACATATTTAGCACCAGCCTACTGCTAGTTAGCCATTATAAAACTGTCTGGAGCTCTTTGTTAAGTGTCTCAGTTATTTATTTTACTGTTGCGGCCGACGTGTTGAGTCGTCACCATACATAGACACACAGGCTTCATTCAAAGTCAGTGGAAGGTCATTTGTAAAAACAGAAAACAATAATGGCCCTAGCCGGCTGCCCTGAGGTAAACCACACTCAACTAAATTTGCATGAGAGAGGCTTCCGTTACCTCTATGAGATAGGTAACATTCAATCCATAATAAGACATAGGATGCAAATCCATAATACCTTAGTTTCTTCAGCAGTAGGTTATGATTAATGACATCAAAAGCTGCCTCAATGAAAGATGGAGCCAAGTTTTGATTTCTTGCTTAGAATTTCATTTAAAGTACTCCAGAGCATTTTACTATCATTCTTTATTTCATGCATCTTTGTTCCACAGTATAGTTTTTTATTGTTTTTGTTTAGTGTAGTTATGTAATTTCAGGTCTACTCACGTAATGTCAGGTCTACTCACGCTCGCCCTCTCTGGCGCTCGTCGTTGCCGGTCTACTAACCACTGGTCCTGGCACCCATCATTATACACACCTGGCAACCTTCACCTTTAAGAATTTGTTCTTAACTGACTTGTCTAGTTAACCTTTATTTAACTTTAAACTTTAACTTCATTATGCACACCTGCGCCTCATCATAAGGCATATCTGGACTTCCTCACTTCCCCGATTGCTTCCCTTTATTTAGCCCTCTTGTCATCAGTCCTAATGTGTTATTGGTTTTTATTTCATGTTCAGTACACTTCCCATGTTTGTTCTTTTGTATCTGTTCAGTATTATAACTCACCTTCTGCACCTGCTTTCTGACTCCCGGCGTATACAAATAACATCTCACAATATGCGATGCCCAACTGTCCCTTCCGGAGAAATAGAGAAATATGATGGTTCTCCATTGACATGCCATGGCTTCCTACTCCAGTGCTCCCTATGTTTCATCTATCAGACAGGAGCCCTCACCACCGAAAGGTTCTAGGTTGCCACAGTCATTTCCATGCTTGTCGGATGGGCGTTGAAGAGGAAGAGCTGGGTTCGTATGGGAGGTTCATGGCTCTGTTTAGGGCGGTCTTCAACCATCCTCTTGAGGGCAGAGAGGGAGGTGAGCTCCGGCAGGGTGCCCAGACCGCTGCAGAGTACGCCCTCACCTTTCGCACTGTGGCAGCCTCCTGCGGATGGAGCCAGAGCGCCGCACTCTATTCCGCAATGGACTGCGCGAGGAGGTCCAGATGGAGTTGGCATGTTGGGAAGACAACACATCCTTGGACACTCATCTTGATGGCCATCCGTCAAACCCTTTTCTGGTTCCTATTTCACTTGCTGGCTCGCCCTCAAGCTCAAGCTCTAGTGGACTTCGGTTCCACTGGGAACTTAATCAACCAGGCACTCGCCTCCTCCCTGAACTTAACCGCAGTGAGGTACCCGTATTCCATCCCGGTGATCAGGTCTGGCTCTCCACCAGGAACCTGTACTGAACGTGAGAGAAAAAACAATAGCACCTAAGGACTGATGACAACAGAGGGCTAAATAAAGGGGAAGTAATGAAGTCTAGGAGTGCCTAATGATGAAGTGCAGGTGTGCGTAATGAAGGTTGCCAGGTGTGAGTAATGCTGGCTCCGCCTGCCTTGCCCGAAGCTGAGCCCCTGGTTTGTGGGGTCAATGAGGTAACTTACCGATTACAGCTCCCCACTAACTACCGGATCTCACCTTCTTTTCACGTTTTCTCCTCAGGCCGGTGGTTCCTGGTCCCCTGGCTGATGCCGTCCCTCATGACACCCCTCTGCCTCCCCTGGACATTGAGGGAAGCTCCACCTCTGCCGTCAGATTCCTCCTGGACTCCTGACGTCGTGGGGTTCGGCTCCAGTACCTGGTGGACTGGGAGGGGCATGGTCCAGAGGACGTGATTCTAGATCCCAACTTCATCCGAGAGTTCCACCTTCGCCGTTCGGACCGGCCCGCTCCTCTCCCTCCAGGCCGTCCTACTGGCCGGCGTCGTCCTGCCAGGAGGATGTGTCTCAAGTGGGAGGTACGGTCACGTCTACTCCCTCTCCGGCGCTCAACATTGACGGTCTTCTAACCACCGTTCCTGGCAACCCAGCATTACTCACACCTGGCAACCTTCATTACGCACACCTGCACTTCATCGTTAGGCACTCCTGGACTTCATTATTTCCCCTTTATTTAGCCCTCTGTTGTCATCAGTCCTTAGGTGTTATTGGTTTTTCTCTCATGTTCAGTACACTTCCCATGTTTGTTCTTTTGTATCTGTTCAGTATTATAACTCACCTTCTGTACCAGTCTTTGAAACTTAGTTTTTTCTAAATATGTCCATTATATTATAATCATTACGTCCGATGGGTGTGGACACTGCGTTAAAGCATATTTCTGCAACATTAGTGAAGATGTGATCAATACACGTGGATGATTTCGTTCCTGTTTGTAAATACCCTGGTAGGTTCACTGATGACTTGAACCAGAGTGCAGGGACTGGTTATAGCTTGGAACTTCTTTTTGAGTGGGCAGCTTGATGACAACCAGTCTATTTAGGTCACCCAGAAAATATACCTCTCTGTTGGTATCACATACATTATCCAACTTTTCACACGCATAATTCAAATACTGACTTTTAGCACTTGGTGGTCTATAGCAACTTCCTACGAGAATAGGCTTTAGGTGAGGCAGATGAACCTGTAGCCACATTACTTCCAAATCTGACATCAGATCCTCTCTCAGCGTAACAGGAATATGATTCTGGACAAACATGGCAACACCTCCTCCATTTGCATTTCTATATTTCCTAAATATTCTATAACCATGTATAAATACTACTTCATCACTAAAATATAAACTCAAAGGTAGGGCAATATCTACAGTCGTTGCCAAAAGTTTTGTTAATGACACAAATATTAATTTCCACAAAGTTTGCTGCTTCAGTGTCTTCAGATACTTTTGTCAGATGTTACTATGGAATACTGAAGTATAATTACAAGCATTTCATAAGTGTCAAAGGCTTTTATTGACAATTACATGAAGTTGATGCAAAGAGTCAATATTTGCAGTGTTGACCCTTCTTTTTCAAAACCTCTGCAATCCGCCCTGGCATGCTGTCAATTAACTTCTGGGCCACATCCTGACTGATGGCAGCCCATTCTTGCATAATCAATGCTTGGAGTTTGTCAGAATGTGTGGGTTTTTGTTTGTCCACCCGCCTCTTGAGGATTGACCACAAGATCTCAATGGGATTAAGGTATGGGGAGTTTCCTGGCCATGGACACAAAATATCGATGTTTTGTTCCCCGAGCCACTTAGTTATCACTTTTGCCTTATGGCAAGGTGCTACATCATGCTGGAATAGGCATTGTTCGTCACTAAACTGTTGCTGGATGTTTGGGAGAAGTTGCTCTCGGAGTATGTGTTGGTACCCTTCTTTATTCATGGCTGTGTTCTTAGGCAAAATTGTGAGTGAGCCCACTCCCTTGGCTGAGAAGCAACCCCACACATGAATGGTCTCAGGATGCTTTACTGTTGGCATGACACAGGACTGATGGTAGCGGTCACCTCGTCTCCTCCGGACAAGCTTTTTTCCGGATGCCCCAAACAATCGGAAAGGGGATTCATCAGAGAAAATGACTTTACCCCAGTCCTCACTAGTCCAATCCCTGTACCTTTTGCAGAATATCAGTCTGTCCCTGATGTTTTTCCTGGAGAGAAGTGGCTTCTTTGCTGCCATTCTTGACACCAGGCCATCCTCCAAAAGTCTTCGCCTCACTGTGCGTGCAGTTGCACTCACACCTACCTGCTGCCATTCCTGAGCAAGCTCTGTACTGGTGGTGCCCCGATCCCGCAGCTGAATCAACTTTAGGAGATGGTCCTGGCGCTTGCTGGACTTTCTTGGGTGCCCTGAAGCCTTCTTCACAACAATTGAACCGCTCTCCTTGAAGTTCTTGATGATCTGATAAATGGTTGATTTAGGTGCAATCTTACTGGCAGCAATATCCTAGCCTGTGAAGCCCTTTTTGTGCAAAGCAATGATGACGGCACATGTTTCCTTGCAGGTAACCATTGTTGACAGTGGAAGAACAATGATTCCAAGCACCGCCCTCCTTTTGAAGCTTCCAGTCTGTTTTTCGAACTCAATCAGCATGACAGAGTGATCTCCAGCCTTGTCCTCGTCAACACTCACACCTGTGTTAACGAGAGAATCACTGACATGATGTCAGCTGGTCCTTTTGTGGCAGGGCTGAAATGCAGTGGAAATGTGTTTTTGGGATTCAGTTCATGTGCATGGCAAAGAGGGACTTTGCAATTAATTGCAATTCATCTGATCACTCTTCATAACATTCTGGAGTATATCCAAATTGCCATCATAGAAACTGAGGCAGCAGACTTTGTGAAAATTAATATTTATGTCATTCTCAACTTTTGGCCACAAGTACAAGTAACAAGTAATTAAAATGTCCTACCATGTCCACGTGACGTGACCCAAATTTTCATCAACACAGAATATGTATGGGACTGCAGAGGAGAAAACTATATGTCAGAGGGTTAGTACATTAATTGGGCTGGACGAATAATGGTGAAGGGCCCTGATTTAATATACAGTGCATTCAGAAAATATTCAGACCACTGAATCTTTTAAACATTTTGTTAGGTTACAGCCTTATTCTAAAATGTATTAAATAGTTTTTTTTACCTCCCAATATCCCATAATGACAAAGCAAAAACATGTTTTCGGGATTTCTTACAAGTACACGACTGAAACACCACATTTACATAAGTATTAAGACCCTTTACTCAGTACCGCGTTGAAGTACATTTGGCAGCAATTACAGCCTTGAGTTGTCTTTGGTCTGACACTACAAACTTGGCACACCTGTATTTTGGGAGTTTCTGCCATACTTCTCTGCAGATCCTCTCAAGCTCTGTCAGGTTGGATGGGGAGCGTTGCTGCACAGCTATTTACTGGTATCTGCAGAGATGTTCGATCGGGTTCAAGTCTGTGCTCTGGCTGGGCCACATTGAGACAACGCAGGAGTGGCTTCGGGACGTCTTGGCTGTGTGCTTAGGGTCTTTGTCCTGTTGGGAGGTGAACATTCGCCCCAGTCTGAGGTCATGAGCACTATGGAGCAGGTTTTCATCAAGGATCTCAATGTACTTTCCCTCAATCCTGACTAGTCTCCCAATCCCTACCATTGAAAACATCCCCAAAGCATGATGATGCCACCACCATGCTTTAACGTAGGGATGGTGCCAGGTTTACTCTAGACGTGAGACTTGGCATTCAGGCAAAAGTGTTCAATATTGGTTTCATCAGACCAGAGATTCTTGTTTCTCATGGTCTGAGACTCCTTTAGGTGCCTTTTGGCAAACTCCAAGCAGGCTCTCATGTGCCATTTACTGAAGAGTGGGTTCCTTCTGGCCACTCTACCAGAAATGCCTGATTGGTGGAGTGCTGCAGAGATGGTTGTCCTTCTGGAAGGTTCTCCCAACTCCACAGAGGAACTCTGGAGCTCTGTCAGAGTGACCATCATGTTCTTGGTTCCACACTTCTTCCATTTAAGAATGATGGAGGTCACTGTGTTCAATGCTGCAGAAATGTTTTGGTACCCTTCCCGAGGTCTGTGCCTCGACATAGTCCTGTCTTGAAGCTCTACGGACAATTCCTTCGACCTCATGGCTTGGTTTTTGAACTGTCAACTGTGGGACCTAATATAGACAGGTGTGTGCTTTTCCAAATCATGTCCAATCAATTGAATTTACCACAGGTGGACTGCAAAGTTATAGAAGCATCTCAAGGATGATCAATAGAAAAAGGATATACCTCAGCTCAGTCTCACTGCAGGGTCTGAATACTTAAATAAATAATGTATTTCTGTAAAAAAATTATAATAATACACTACCGTTCAAAAGCTTGGGGTCACTTAGAAATGTCCTTGTCTTTTGAAGAAAAGCACATTTTTTGTCCATTAAAATAACTTAAAATTGATCAGAAATAGACATTGTGTTGAGCTTGTTAATGTTGTAAATGACTGCAAATGACCCCAACATTAGAAAAAGTGAAACATCGCCTTTGTTCATATTTCAATGAAAGCTGTACACCACCAGGGTACAAATATTGTCTTTGGGGCATTTTTGACCCGTCAGTTATACAATCATTTACACACCACAAAAACCACAAAGACACACACAACTAGAAATTTAGATTATGTGTGCTACTGATTTAACTCAGCAGCTGCTGAAGAGGAAGATCACCATGATTGGCACAGTTAGAAAGAACAAGCCTGAGCTGTCCCCTGCACTCTTCGCAACAACAGGGAGAGAGGCCTTCTCATCAAAGTTTGCCTTCACCCCCACCACCACTCTAGTTTCTTACCTCCCAAAGAGGAACAAGAATATGGTCCTCCTGAGCACACTGCACAAAATGGCTGAGATCAGTGATTGTGAGGACAGGAAGCCAGCCATCATACAACCACAACAATGGGAGGTGTGGACAACCTGGAGGTGATTGGAACTTACGGCTGCAGGAGGATGACTGCCCGCTGGCCCCTGGTCATCTTCCATAACATCATTGATGTGTCCTCATACAATGCCTTCGTGATATGGAACAAGATCAACCCTACCTGGATGCCTAATAAGCAGAACAAGAGGAGGGTGTTCCTGGAGCAGTTGGGAAACGCACTTGTAACCCCACACATTCAAAGAAGGGAGCGCCTCCCACGCACAACAGCCTCTGCAGTGCTTGTGAAAGCATTTTCAGGGGGCTGAATCTTGTCCTGAAGCTGCAGCTGGGGAAGGGAAGAGGAGATGCCAATTCTGCCCCCCAAATGAGGACTGTAAAACAAATACTATGAGAAATACATCTGAAATGTCCTTGCACACACACTTGCATACTGTCATACATGTGCTAATTAGAGTTGATTGATTTACGTTCTATGATCTTATTTGATTCTTATTTGTTGTTGTTTGCCCCCACCCACAAGGTGCATAATGGTAAAAAAAAATGGGAGAAAACTAGTATTTTGTAGTCGAATTCCTCATTGTACAGTTTATAAGAATATATCACTAAGTTGCCAAAAAAGTTCAAGACGGTTATTGTTTTGCTTCAATAAAATACATTCGAAACTACTTTCTGCACATTTCTGCTACTTTCTTAGGCTATACAAGTGCTATCTCTTGCAATTATTTTTGATGTTTACACCTATACAGTACCTTTAGCCATAATAATAATAATAATAATAAACCTCTACTTTAGTAAAGAAAACAATTATGACAGGTGTGTTGTAATAAAAACGAGTGGTCCACTAATTAAATGCACTCTTCCTGCATTGTGAAGAGGGAAAACCCAGATATTCACAAAGTTTGTGATGAATGACAGGTTGTTTCTTCATGCAAAATAGATTTGGGGTTTAAAATTCAATTAAGCTGCTTTATTGTAGGGGTTTTGTGAAGGCAGGTCATTTTTTACCCTTAGGAGTATACAGAATGTTAAGACTACACAATGTTTAATTTATAGCAACTCCCTGGGCTCCTGCCATCGGTGGCCACGGGACAAGGGCCATCCGACTGCAGGTATCCGGAGGGCCATCTGGGACCCCTCGGGCCCCATTACGTAAATCTCCACAAAGGCCTGAGGAGAGCAGGTCAAGGCTGAACAGGGAGACGGTATCCATGTTTGCCACATTAAACACCGCCAAACGTGTTTCTAATCATCTTCACAGGCACAACATGTGATATGGGACAGGAATATTGCTGGATAATGTCACACAGACAACATGCTGCTTATATTAAAATAAGGATGTGGTTGGCACAAAGATGGGAAAAGGAGCTAGGTGTGTTTAGAAAGGACTGGACTCATACTTGATCAGAAGCAATGAGACACCACACAGCTGGTGCATAATGGTTTCAGCCTCGCTTCAGATCAGAGAGGAACAAAAACAATGTGTTTTGTTAAGCTATTAAGCTTATTATGGACGTACTTTGTCATCTGATCCTGATTAAAGATAGCTTGACTTACGGTAGAGTTCCTTTAGCACTGCATCCCCATTTATATGCCATCCGTGTGCAATGTGTGGTATCCAGGGTGGCAATAGCAGGAGTGTCCTTTGCCAATGCAAGGTCCTTATCACTGCACATCAAAAACAACAAATGCTAAGGATTAGCATGTGGCCCATCTGTTTGATTTCAGATGGAAACACACAATGATACATTAGAGTTATAAAGGCACCACTCCATGAACAAAGAGAGGTTCAAATGAGAATATGTCTGCACTATACCGCCATAAAGCAACTATGTGAGGAACACAACAAATGCCCATATTTGGAGCATGAGTACCCACAACCCCCTCCAAGAACCACTCAGATCAGTCTTTGAAACTTTACACAGCTTGTGATATACACTCCACACACAAGAGGGCATAAAACACACATTGGATCGGTTTATGACGGCAAGGCAGGTTAGGAACATTATAAGACCCCTGTGTCAATTCCATTTATTTTTCTCTGCCTCTCCCTACCCTCTCTGTGCGTTCTCTTTGGGGGGCAAGGAAGTATATGGCTCCTCTTAGGCTGCAGATGTCAACCATTCCAGCCAAGGATGGTGGGAGTGTCACCATAGTTTGTAAGAGCCCAACATGAGTTATTACACTTCTTATGACTGCTTATAATAGTAAATTATGATACACACTACTGGGCGTTCGGCAAGGGCAACTTATGTGTGCATTTAGTTTATCTTATTTTTTTTTATTTATTAACTAGGCAAGTCAGTTAAGAACAAATTCTTATTTTCAAAGATGGCCTAGGAACAGTGGGTTAACTGCCTTGTTCAGCTTTTTACCTTGTCAGCTCTTTTTGGTCAGGACGTGATCAGGGTTTTTTTGGTTTATGTTGGTTGGTTTGGGTTCCCAATTAGAGGCAGCTGTTAGTCGTTGTCTCTAATTGGGAATCCTATTTAGGTTGTTCAGTCCCCCACCTGTGTTGTGGGATATTATATGTTATGTTTGTAGTTGTGTGTGTACCTGTGTGTGCCACACCTGCGTTACGGTCGTTGTGTACTTTCTTTTGGTTTTGGTGAGTTATAGAAATAAATATGTTTCACTCAATCCTGTACGCTGCGCCTTGGTCCAATTCCGTACAAGATCGTGACAGAATATCCCACCAAACAAGGACCAAGCAGTGAGATAACCGGGAGTTCTGGACCTGGGAGGAAATCATGGCTGGAAAAGGACCCTGGAGGAAGGCTGGGGAGTATCGCCGTCCCAGGGAAGGTGTGGTGTTAGCGATGGCTGAGTGGAAGAAGTACGAGGGAACACGGCTGGCGAGGAAGCCCGAGAGGCAGCCCCCCAAAAAAATTTGTGGGGGGCACACGGGGAGGTTGGCTGAGTAAAGGTTGGAGACCTGAGCCAACTCCCCGTGCTTACCGGAGTGAGCGTGGCACTGGTCAGGCACCGGGTCATGTAGTGAAGCGCACGGTGTCTCCAGTACTCGTTCAGAGACCGGTACGGACTGTTCCAGCTCCGCGCACCAGGCCCCTTGTGCGCATCGCGAGCCCAGTACGTCCTGTCCCTGCTCTACACACCAGGCCCCCTGTGCGCATCGTGAGCCCAGCACGTCCTGTCCCTGCTTCACGCACCAGGCTTCCTGTGCGCATCGCGAGCCCAGGACGTCCGGTCCCTGCTCCACGCACCAGGTCCCCTGTGCGCCTTCGGAGCCCGGCACGGTCTGTCCCTGCTCCACGCATCAGGTCACCTGTGCGCATCGAGGGCCCGGCACGTCCTGTCCCTGCTCCACGCACCAGGCCCCCTGTGCGCATCGCGAGTCCGGCATGTCCTGTCCCTGCTCCACGCACCAGGTCCCCTGTGCGCCTTCAGAGCCCGGCACGTCCTGTCCCTGCTCCACGCATCAGGTCCCCTGTGCGCATCGAGAGCCCGGCACGTCCTGTCCCTGCTCCACGCATCAGGTCCCCTGTGCGCATCGAGAGCCCGGCACGTCCTGTCCCTGCTCCACGCATCAGGCTCCCTGTGCGTCTTCAGAGCCCGGCACGGCCTTTCCCTGCTCCACGCACCAGGTTCCCTGTGCGTCATCAGAGCCCGGCACGGCCTTTCCCTGCTCCACGCACCAGGTTCCCTGTGCGTCTTCAGAGCCCGGCACGACCAGTCCCTGCTCCATGCACCAGGTTCCCCGGGCCTCCAGTGCGTCTTCTCGGGCCGGTACGGCCCGCACCGGAGCTGCCGCCAAAGGCGAAGACCCACCCTAGAGACCCCCCCCCAGTGACTTTTGGTCGCGGTCGGAGTCCTCGCCTTTGGGGGGGGGTACTGTCACGTCCTGGCCATAGATAGCCCTTTTGGCTGCTCATTTGTGTTTTTGGTCAGGACGTGATCAGGGGTGTTTTTTGGTCTGTGTTTGTATTTCTATGTTGGTTGGTTTGGGTTCCCAATTAGAGGCAGCTGTTAGTCATTGTCTCTAATTGGGAATCCTATTTAGGTTGTTCAGTCCACCACCTGTGTTGTGGGATATTATATGTTATGTTTGTAGTTGTGTGTGTACCTGTGTGTGGCACACCTGCGTTACGGTCGTTGTGTACTTTCTTTTGGTTTTGGTGAGTTATAGAAATAAATATGTTTCACTCAACCCTGTACGCTGCGCCTTGGTCCAATTCCGTACAAGATCGTGACATAACCACTAGGCTACCTGCCACCCCTCTTATAAAGACATTGGATATACATGTAGCATAATGAAAAAAAATCGGATCTTTTCATTTTCTTGTAACCCTTTGATTGTTTAACTTCTCAGGGAGCGGTGGGTCGCTACCAGGTGAAATGCAAGACAAAATTCCAAAATTGAATTATTAAAAATGCACCAATATACAAGTGTTCCATACTCATCAAAAGCTCTGCTTCTTGGCAATATCATAGCGTTGTCGGATTTCAAAAAGGCTTTACGGCGAAAGCACTACATTTGATTGTTTGAGGCTAGCACCTCACATATTTTCCATAACCATGAAATCTTTAGCCAGCGCGGTCGATAGAAAATGCATTTCACAGGGAAAACCTGTGCCTTACCTTTTGTAGAACGTCTGCAGAGGGCTTCCTAAGTGTCCAACGAAGACAATCCATGGGTATTTGGTTAGAAAAAGTAATTTATTATATCCTTAAATCTCCTTTTGGTTGGCGCTTTGTGTTCAGAAAATCCAATGTGACGAGAACGCGTTCAACTATACCTATAAACTTTCCCTCAACAAAACAAAAACGATTTAAAATGCTTCCTTAGCTTATCTTTTATGAATAAAAGTGATAATCTTTCACTTGGATGGTCACCTAAACGTTATATAAGTCAAATAAAGTGGACCGCTCAGCAAAATGTGCCTTCAAAAACGTGCAACTGAAAAAGAGGTCCCTCGGCTAGAACTTCTCTCAATAGAACGCATTAGTTCCGATTTCCATTAAACTTTGCCTATACACTGCTGACATCTAGTGGAATCAGTAGGTATTACATCCAGTGTCCTGGTATAAAGACTTTTTTATAGGCAGTGCCTCAAAGTGAGCGATAAGCCAAAAGGAATGACATTTTTTTGCCTGCCAAATGACTTCTCTTACACTCACAGACAAAATGATAACACTTTTGGAAACCTCAGAGTGTTTCCTATCCAATAGTACTAATTATGTCCATATCTTAGTTTCTGAGCCTGGGTGGCAAGCATTTTACTTTGGGCACGCCAGACTCTCCAAAACCGACCCCTCAGCTGCCGCTCCCTAACAAGTTAAAAAGCCCAACTTCAATTATTAAACCTCTTATGACTACTACATACAGTATAACAGTAAATCATGTCATTGTTGGATGGAGACACCGCTGGGTGCTCAGTTATTGGCAAGGTTCACTCTATGGCTCTCTCTTTTGTTGTTGCTAGAGTTAATGAAACAAATGTTTTATAAATATGTGGGGGTCTTATTATTGACATGTTATTGAGATGTCCTTTGTTGCAAAGCCTTGGTTATTTGTGGTGGTGCTATAACTGGCAGTCAGGGGGCAGTGCACTTTCTTTCATGCCAGCTAATTGCTGGCTGTAACCCCACAGCTGGCGTAGAATAGAGACATTGAGAGTGCTTTAGAGGGCCATGACTCTATGGAACAGCATATATCTGAATCAGTGACGTGTCATAAAACAAATGACCCATGGTCTGAATGCATAGCAGGGAATAATTAGGGTTTTAATAGGATTCATGTGACCTCTGTGTGAGACTACAGCTAATGGGCTCTGCATATGGAGTCAGCCATATTGGATTGGGACACAGGGTGAGGCTCTGAAGTGGGCACGCACTCCCCATCATTTCCAGTCAGGCTCTGGTAGAACCAGTATGTGGAGGAGGAAGTGGTGGTCTGTAGCCTTTGCGTAAGTGCTGGCATGCTTCCCAAAGTGTGTCAGGATGGAGACAGACATGTCTATGTTCCAGGGAATTCACTGGAGAAGAACAATCAAACGCTATGTTTTTCTCTTCATGTGTTTTTAAAAAGTAGAGCATTGGACAATGTCTCATTATGGGTTCTGAATGTATGGTGTTTGAAAGGGAAACATTCAAACCCAAAACAATACTTTTTCATAAAATATCTCTGAAGATAAAGTGTACGCTCCATAGAACCCAGATGTGATTACAGTACATTGTCAGTCTCATAGCTTACTGTTTAAGTTCACTGGTTGCCATCACTGAGCACACTGGTGTTGTTAAAGCACATTTTGGGGGGTTTCCTCGAGTGGTACAGCGCTGTACATTCATCATTTACGAGAAACCGAGCTACATTAGTTACTGTTATTGTTATATTCCTGTATGTGATCATACGTTTAACATGTCAGCTGCACCAATGTGTCACTAATCAGTGGAGAGGGTGGTCTAGCCTTCTTTATGGTGGCCTGTAAGCCTCACTCTCACCCTCCCACCCAAACCACTTAGTGACGTCTGCTGAAATATCAGACCCTTTTACAGAATTATATGCAAACATTCACTCCTCAAGGGACAAATTACAGGAATAAGTCCTTTGTACAGTATTTTCTGTTCTCTGAATCATTTTAAGAGTGATGAAACAAGGCCTCTTAGGCCTCTCTAAGGTCCAGAAGGAGATGCTAAGGTGGCACCATGAAGACACATGGCTCTGGGAGATGTCTAACAGATAACATATTAAGGTCCCTGATGATTGTGGAGAAACAACCACCTCTCTTCCTCATAATGAACCCTGGCACTAAATCACAGATGCAACCTAACCCAAATGACAATCTTATGACAATAGTGGTGAATCATTAGCTCTGTGGTCTAGGCACGATTTGGTCCAACTAAAAGGACAGGAGAAGAATAAAGACAGGGGGGCTTTGAGTGCTGGATACAGTGCCATTACTGCAAGCCTTTGGACTACGGGTTCCTCCATTCAATGTTTCTTTGCAATCCAAGAGAGTTTTACCTCATCCAAGCAGCATTCTATGATTCTATTGAAATGAATTGATTAGTCTAGGAGTGCCTTCACAGAGTGTTAGTAAGTATGGAGGCCATATGTAGCTGAAGTCAGCTTCTGTGGATGGGAAAAAGCTGAAACCGAAGACAATGGGAATTTGAAGGAGGTTCGTCATGGGGTAGTGGGTAGGGAGGTGGATTCATAACAATAACTATTCTCTGCAAGATATAATGAATGACCCAAGAGATTGGACAGGGACAGGTTTACAGCCACGTGTTTATTATTCATAATTGATTTAAGGGGTCGTAAAAGTCACACAGTCCAAGATCCCAACTGGAGTCCAAGATCGCAACTGGAGTCCTCGCCAAGGACAAGGGTGGGGCTAGGCAGATCCAACAAAATACAAACTTCAAATGTCTTCTGCGCGTCATGTAAGTCTTTGAATGTTTGTTTTTAATTTGAGTTTAATCAACATCATATTTTA
Source organism: Hucho hucho (assembly GCA_003317085.1). Lineage (NCBI taxonomy): Eukaryota > Metazoa > Chordata > Actinopteri > Salmoniformes > Salmonidae > Hucho > Hucho hucho. Next base: position 361,144 of record QNTS01001138.1, on the reverse strand, counting down.
TTGTAAGCAAATAGGTAATACAACATGGATGTAGCTCTAGTTCGAATCGTTAAAGAGGGCTTGCAGATTGAAAACACATGGCCAGTTAACAGTGTTGGAGTTTAATCAGAACTGAATCAATTGATAAAAGGAAGATGTAAAGGCACTGGAGGGATCACAGTGGATTACAGTATATACCAGAAGCCAGCCACTTTGTCAGTGACCCTATAGATCTCCTTTAGATTAAGAATAACCATGTCATAGCACAGCTGGAGAGGACCAGGGGACAGATGTAGAACACAGCTACACACTAAGTGTGTGTGTGTGGCTCAGAGGGATCACTTTCCTAATCTAATAGCCCACATTGAACCCTGGTGGAGAGCCAAGGTCTCTCCTATGTGAGTACCTCATAGAAATAAAAAAAGCTGTCGATGAAAGGATAACAGAAATGGATAACTGGAGAAATTAACTTCTTACAATGTTGGTTATGAGATAGGAAAGGAAAATTATTTTAAGGAACAGTGGGTTAAAGCTTCAATATGTAACTTTTTGGGCGACCCGACCAAATTCACATAAAAGTGTGTGTTATAGATCTGTCATTCTCATTGAAAGCAAGTCTAAGAAGTGGTAGAACTGTTCTATGTGCGCTATTTCTATGCTTCCTGTTCTCAAGTTTTGTTTTTGCATCTTTTACTTTCGGTTTTGAAAACCAGCTTCAAACAGCTTAAAATACAATATTTGTGGTTATGGAAAATATATTTCACAGCAGTTTAGATGGTAAAATGATTCTCTAAACCAGTTGCTCCTGCCACGCCCTCTACTTCTCATCCTGTGTCTCCCTAACCTGCCGCCACTACCCCAGTGCTCTCTCCCTCTTCCTCTGTGTTTGTGTGTGTGAGAGATGGTGTGGGCGGAGACAGGTGTGCTGGAGGCAGAGCAGATCCCCATCAGCTGCAACCTGTTCCAATACAAGACCTCTACAAATACTCAGCCCTGCCACTTCCACGCAGTTTTTTGCCATCATTGTAAGCCTTCCACACACACTATACAATACATTTATTAAACATAAGAATGAGTGTGAGTTTAAGTGAAAATTATGGTCAGTAAAGAAAACTTTAAGCTCGTCTCTCAATAAAACAAAAACGGGTCAATACTTTGCCCCTTGATAACCAGCGCACTTCTGTATGTTGTAAAAGCATTACATGGTTGCTGCCCATATAATTGCATAATGCAGAAAATACGAGAGTTCAGGGGCCTCACCCACTGTAATGTCCAAAACGTTGTTCAAGCTGTCAGGCATTCCCTTGGCAGCAAGAGCCTCTCAGTGGATGCTGCAGTGTACCCAAGTGGCGTCGGGAGCAAATGCTTGCAAGCGCGTTACCACTCCACTATGTCTCCCAGTCATGGCTAAGCGCCATCAGTATAGATACCAACACATCTTGACCACCAAAGTCCATTTGATTTCACAAAGCTGTCCAGTATTTAAAAAATATCCTCTTATGTTGTCCTGGTTTCCAGGAATGTAACGGACATATCTTCTTAGGGATCCGGTGAAATGCAGAGCACCAAATAAAAATTACAAAAATAGTAATATTAAACATTCATGAAAATACAGTCCACTCCCTAGTCCACTGGGAAAAACAGCTATTACTTGTTGTTTTTTCAAAAAACAAGCCTGAAACCTTGTCTAAAGACTGTTGACATCTAGTGGAAGCCATAGGAACTGCAATCTGGGAGCTAAATCCCTCAGTATTGAATTGAATGTCAAAGGAAAAAACTGTGACATCACAAAATCCCATTTTCCGGATGGATTTTCCTCTGGTTTTTGCCTGCCAGTTCTGTTATACTCACAGACATTATTTTAACCGTTTTAGAAACTTCAGAGTGTTTTCTATCAAATGCTACTAATGATGTGCATATCCTAGTTTCTGGGCCTGAGTAACAGGCATTTTACATTGGGCACGCCAGACTCCCCGAACACTGCCCCTGGGCCCTAACAGGATATACCAGGAGCTGTGCCAGGCCCGCCACGTCTGTTGACTCATCCAGCTGCAACACACATAATTCACTGGCTTGAATATGAAGCAGTAATTGTTTCAAAACATCTCCTGCCATGTCACTGATGTATCATGAAACAGTGTTTTTTTTATTAAGAAATTGTCTGTATAGTTTTTTGGGCCATTTCCCCCAGAATTGTCCCAGTCATATCCGTGGCAGCAGGAAGAATTAAGTCCTCCACAATAGTATGGGGCTTTCCTGTCCTAGCCGCTCGATAGCTCACCATATACAGTGCCTTGCAAAAGTATTCACTCCCCTTGGCATTTTTCCTATTTTGTTGCATTACAACCTGTAATTTAAAATGTATTTTTATTTCATGTAATGGACATACACAAAAAAGTCCAAATTGGTGAAGTGAAATGAAAAAAAATACCTATTTAAAAAAAATTCAAAAGTAATAAATGGAAAAGTGGTGCATGCATATGTATTCACCCCCTTTGCTATGAAGCCCCTAAAATAAGATCTGGTGCAACCAATTACCTTCAGAAGTCACATAATTACATAAATAAAGTCCACCTGTGTGCAATCTAAGTGTCACATGATCTGTCACATGATTTCAGTATATATACACCTATTCTGAAAGGCCCCAGAGTCTGCAACACCAATAAGCAAGGGGCACCACTAAGCAAGTGGCACCATGAAGACCAAGGAGCTCTCCAAACAGGTCAGGGACAAAGTTGTGGAGAAGTACAGATCAGCATTGGGTTATAAAAAAATATCAGATACTTTTAACATCCCACGGAGCAACATTATAATAAAATTGAAAGAATTTGGCACTACAACAAACCTGCCAAGAGAATGCCGCCCACCAAAACTCACGGACCAGGCAAGGAGGGCATTAATCATAGAGGCAACAAAGAAACCAAAGATAATCTTGAAGGAGCTGCAAAGCTCCACAGCGGAGATTGGAGTATCTGTGCATAGGACCATTGCCGTATACTCAACAGAGCTGGGCTTTACGGAAGAGTGGCCAGAAAAAAAGCCATTGCTTTAAGAAAAAAATAAGCAAACACGTTTGGTGTTTGCCAAATAGCATATGGGAGACTCCCCAAACATATGGAAGAAGGTACTCTGGTTAGATGAGACTAAAATTGAGCTATTTGGCCATCAAGGAAAACGCTATGTCTGGCGCAAACCCAAGAACTCTCATCACCCCGAGAACACCATCCCCACAGTGAAGCAAGGTGGTGGCAGCATCATGCTGTGGGTATGTTTTTCATCGGCAGGGACTGGGAAACTCGTCAGAATAGAAGGAATGATGGATGGTGCTAAATACAGGGAAATTCTTGAGGGAAACCTGTTTCAGTCTTCCAGAGATTTGAGACTGGGACAGAGGTTCACCTTCCAGCAGGACAATGACCCTAAGCATACTGCTAAAGCAACACTCGAGGGGTTTAAGGGGAAACATTTAAATGTCTTGGAATGGCCTAGTCAAAGCCCAGACCTCAATCCAACTGAGAATCTGTGCTATGACTTAAAGGTTGCTGTACACCAGCGGAACCCGTCCAACTTGAAGGAGGTGGAGAAGTTTTTCCTTGAGGAATGGGCAAAAATCCCAGTGGCTAGATGTGCCAAGCTTATAGAGACATACCCCAAGAGACTTGCAGCTGTAAGTTTTGCAAATGTGGCTCTACAAAGTATTGATTTTGGGGGAGTGAATAGTGCATGCTCAACTTATTTCTTGTTTGTATCACAATAAAAAATATTTTGCATCTTCAAAGTGGTAGGCATGTAGTGTAAATCAAATCATACAAACCCCCCAAAAAATCTATTTTAATTCAAGGTTTTAAGCCAACATAATAGGAAAAATGCCAAGAGGGGTGAATACTTTCGCAAGCCACTGTAAGACGCTTCTGGCCCCTTTTTATTAATGGTATCTGTTGCTTTAATACATGTCTTACTACACGAAAGTCGTCTTTATTCTCGCTATTTTTCAAATTGTCATGTTTCATTTCTAAATGTCTGCGCAAGAGTGACGGTTTCCCGCGAGAGAGTAAAGGTTAACTTCTTAGGGAGCGGCAGCAGAGGTGACGGTTTTGGAGAATCTGGCATGCCCAAAGTAAAATGCCTGCCACTCAGGCCCAGAAAATAGGATATGGAAATAAGTAGTACTATTGGATAGGAAACACTCTGAAGTTTCTAAAAGTGTTACAATAATGTCTGTGAGTATAACAGAACTGATATAGCAGGCGAAAACCCGAGAATCTTCTGTCCAGAATTTCTTTTAGTGACCTTTCCTCTGTTTGATACTCTTCCTATTGATTTTAATGGGATCCAGCTCCTATGACTTCCACTAGATGTCAACAGTCTTTATACAGTGACTGGAGGCTCTAGCACTAAGCAGAACAGATAGGAAGAGGAAGTAGTCAAAGGACCTCAGAAGTCAACAACATTTCCCGGGCGCGAGACCATGAGGACCGTTTGTTTAGGAAAAGTTGATAGGTATATTTGATAGGTATAGGTATACTCTTCACGGTTCAATGGGCGATTCGACGTTGGATTTTCTGATCATAACGCGCCAACCAAACGGAAATGTATGGATATAATAAATGACTTTTTCTAACAAAAGAACCATTGGATGTCTTCGTTGGCCACTTGGGAAGCCCTCAGCAGTAGTTCTTCGAAAGGTAAGTGATTTATTTTAGCTCTGATATGGGTTTTGTGTGACCCGTGCTGGATATGAATTAATGCTAATGTGGAAAATATGAGAGGTGCTATCCTCAAACAATCAAATGTTGTGCTTTCGCCGTAAAGCCTTTTTGAAATCTGACAACGCTGTGATATTGCAAAGAATCAGAGCTTTTGTTAACTATGCAACACTTGTATATTGATGAATGTTTAACTTCTTAGGGATGAGCACACGAGGTGACCGTTTTGGAGAGCCTGGCGTGCCCAAAGTAAAAAGCCTCCCATTCAGGCCCAGAAAATAGGATATGCACATATTTGGTACCACTCCCGACACTACCAGGTGAAATGTGAGGCGCCAAATTCAAAATCCAAAAGTTAAATTATTAAACATCCACCAATATACAAGTGTTCCATACTCATCAAAAGCTCTGTTTCTTGGCAATATCACAGCGTTGTCAGATTTCAAAAAGGCTTGACGGCGAAAGCACAACATTTGATTGTTTGAGGGTAGCACCTCACATACTTTTCCCATAGCCATGAATTCATTAGCCAGCTTGGCACACACATAACACATTTCACAGCGAAAACAAATCAATTACCTGTTGAAGAACTTCTGCTGAGGTCTTCCTAAGTGTCCAACGAAGACAATCCATGGTTCTTTTGTTAGAAAAAGTCATGTATTTTATCCATAAATCTCCATTTGGTTCGCGCATTATAATCAGAAACTACAGCGTCCACTACTCCATTGAAACGTGACTAGAACTCGTTCAAATTAAACCTATAAACTTGTCCAAGAACAATCAAACATCATTTTAAATGTATCCTTAGGAACACTTTTACGTATATTTACTATAATAAATCAACCGGAATATAAACTGGGCTATAAGGACGGAAAAAAACACAGAGCGCGCTTGGCGAGAGCGCGCGTCCTCTCCTATTGACTTCCAAGGGGACACTTCCTGATTTCCTCTTCTTCTCTCCTCTAAAGCATCCAAAACAAAACTGCGCACGTCCAGTCCTATAGAATTCCAAAGGGAGACTTCCTTATTCCCTCTTCTTCTCTGCTCTATTTCATCTGAACAGAATCAAATCACTTTCTCGAGACTGTTGACATCCAGAGGAAGCGATCGGTACTGCATTCATATGCCCTTTTATGGGCATTTTCATGAGGGAGGGGTTCCAAATGAGGCACTCTGTGAAAACCACTTTCTCCAGGACAGAAATTCCTCGGGTTTCGCAGACAAATGGTTAACAGTTTTGGAAAATTCAGAGTGTTTCCTATCCAATGGTACCAAATATGTGCATATCCTATTTTCTGGGCCTGAATGGGAGGCATTTTACTTTGGGCACTCCAGGCTCTCCAAAACGGTCAAGTTGTGCAATGATCCCCTAGAGGATATATCCAGCTCCCAGGTTGCAGTACCTATGGCTTCCACTAGATGTCAACCGTCTTTAGACAAGGTTTCATGCGTTTATCTTGAAAAATAGGGGAGTAGAAGACGTTTATCCAAGGAGAGTGAGGAAGTAACTTCTGACTGTGGCACGCGGGACCCGGAGCTCGTGCCTTGGTTTTATACTTTTCTATCGCCCAGGTTATTATCTGTGTGAAATTTTATAGTTCATATACATAAGTGTACATAAGGATTGATTAGAAACATTGTTTGATTTGTTAGTCAACGTTTATAGGTATATTTTTTGTCTTGTATAATGGGCTAGTGGACGGTGGATTTTCTGAACAGATCGCGCCAAGTAAACGGAGGTTTATGGATATAAAAAATGACTTTTTCGAACACAAGGAACATTGATTGTCTTTCTTGGACACTTCGGATTACCATCAGCAGAAGATCTTCAAAGGTAAGCGATTTATTTTAGCTCTTTTTATGTGTTTTGTGACACCCACAGTGGTTGTTTTTATGCTATTGGTGGAAGTACACGGGAATCAAATGTTTTGCTTTCGCCGTAAAGCCTTTTTGAAATCTGACAACGCTGTGAGATTGCTAAGATTCTAAGCTTTTGAAGAGTGTGCAACACTTGTATTTTCATGAATGTTTTATATTACTACATTTGCATTTTAATGTGATTGGATGTTAATTATTTGACAAGGCTACCTGTATTTGACATTGTGCTGTTATTTAGCTGAACACTAGATGGTTTAATTTTATTTTTGGCAGTGAAATGAGGCTACTCAGGTGAGAAGAAAAAAAAAACTCACCCAAATGTATAGCCCCATTGGAAAATGTAAATGTCCTGTTTTAAAAATGTGATATTTTTTATTTATTTACACACACTACCGTTCAAATGTTTGGAGTCACTTAGAAATGTCCTTGTTTTTGAAAGAAAATTACATTTTTTTTTCATTAAAACAACAGAGTTGATCAGAAATACAGTGTAGACATTGTTAATGTTGTAAATGACTATTGTAGCTAGAAACAGCAGATTTTTTTATGGAATATCTACATAGGCGTACAGAGGCCCATTATCAGCTACCATCACTCCTGTGTTCCAATGCCACGTTGGGTTAGCTAATCCAAGTTGATAATTTTAAAAGGCTTATTGATCAATAGAAAACCCTTTTGCAATTATGTTAGCACAGATGAAAACTGTTGTGCTGATTAAGAAGCAATAAAGCTGGCTTCCTTTTAACTAGTTGAGTATCTGGAGCATCAGCATTTGTGGGTTCGATTACAGGCTCAAAATGGCCAGAAACAAAGAACTTTCTTCTGAAACTTGTGTCTATTCTTGTTCTGAGAAATTATGGCTATTCCATGCGAGAAATTGCCAAGAAACTGAAGATCTTGTACAACGCTGTGTACTACTCCCTTCACAGAACAGCACAAACTTGCTCTAACGAGAATAGAAAGAGGAGTGAGAGACAACTGAGCAAGAGGACAAGTACATTAGTGTCTAGTTTGAGAAATCGACGCCTCACAAGTCCTCAACTGGCAGCTTCATTAAATAGTACCCACAAAACACCAGTCTCAACGTCAACAGTGAAGAGGCGACTCCGGGATGCTGGCCTTCTAGGCAGAGTTCCTCTGTCCAGTGTCTGTGTTCTTTTGCCCATCTTAATCTTTTCTTTTTATTGGCCAGTCTGAGATATGGCTTTTTCTTTGCAACTCTGCCTAGAAGGCCAGCATCCCTGAGTCACCTCTTCACTGTTGACATTGAGACTGGTGTTTTTTGCGGGTACTATTTAATGAAGCTGCCAGTAGAGGATGTATGTATAGAGCCAAGTTAACATTACTCATTGTGTATTTATTCCTTGTGTTATCATTTTTCTATGATTTCTCTATTTTTCTCTCTGCTTTGTTGGGAAGGTCCCATCAGTAAGCATTTCATTGTAAGTCTACACCTGTTTATGAACCATGTGACAAATACAACTTGATTGATTGATCCTGTTGGTTCGAGACTTGGTGTATCGGTAACGCTTGCCATACGGTTTGCAAAGAGAACAGTCTATGACTTGGGTGGCTGGAGTCTTTGACAATTTTTAAGGCCTTCTTCTGACACGACCTGGTACAGAAATCCTATATGGCAGAGGCCTCGGCCCCAGTGATGTACTGAGTCGTACGCACTACCCTCTGTAGCGCCTTGTGGTCAGATGCCAAGCAGATGCTGTACCAAGCGGTGATGCAGCCAGTCAAGATTCTCTCAACGGGGAAGATGTAGAACTTTTTGAGGATCTGAGGGCCCATACCAAATCTTTTCAGCCTCCTGTGGTCGAAGAGACATTCTCGTACCTTCTTTACGACTTGGTTGGTGTGTGTGGACCATGTTAATTCCTTAGTGATGTGGACACCGAGGAACTTGAAGCTCTCGACCCGCTCCACTGCAGCCCCGTCGATGTGGATGGGGGCGTGCTTTGCTCTCCATTTCCAAGTCCACAATCAGTTCCTTGGTCTAGGCTGTCTCATCGTTATCAGGCCTACCCGTGTTGTGTCATCAGCAAACTTAATGATGGTGTTGGAGTCATGCACAGCCACACAGTCGTGGGTGAAAAGGGAGTACAGGAGGGTACAAAGCATGCTCCCATGAAGGGCACCCGTGTCAAGGGTCATGTGTTGTTACCTACCCTCAACAACTGGGGGCAGCCCAGGATCCAGTTACAGAGTGATGTGTTCAGTCCCAGGATCCTGAGCTTAGTGATGAGCTTGGAGTGAGCTATGGTGTTGAACGCTGAGATGTTGTCAATGAATAACATTCTCACATAGGTGTTCTGCTTATCCAGGTGGAAGAGGGCAGTGTGGAGTGCAGTAGAGATTGGTTCATCTATGGATCTGTTGGGGTGGTATGCAAATTGAGTGGTTCCAAGGTGCCTGGGATGATGGTTTTTATGTGAGCCTTTCAAAGCATTTCATGGCTACAGATGTAAGTGCTACGGAGTGATAGTAATTTAGACAGGTTACCTTGGTGTTCTCAGGCACAGGGACTATGGTAGTCTGCTTGAAACTTGTAGGTATTACAGACAGGGTCAGGGAGAGTTTGATGTCAGTGAAAACACCTGTCATCTGGCCCCGCGGCCATGAGAATGTGAACCTGTTTAATATTAGAGATTGCACACCAGCTGTTGTTAATAACATTAAGGCACTTACTTCACTCACATTCACTCATCCGCATCATGCTGGCTGAAGTGTAGGGCATCAACAAATTTGCACTTACTTCACATTTTCCTTAATCTCTACAGGATTGGTGGGTCCCACGTGGGACGGTTGAGCTAAGGTAGGCTAATGCGATTACCATGAGTTTGTAAGTAACAAGAACATTTCCCAGGACATAGACATATCTGATAATGGCAGAAGGCTTAAATTCTTGTTAATCTAACTACACTGTCCAATTTACAGTACCATGCTATTGTTTGAGGAGAGTGCACAGTTATGAACTTAAAGTTATTTATAAACCAATTGGCACATTTGGGCAGTCTTGAAACAACTCTGAACAGAAATGCAATGGTTCATTGGATCAGTCTAAAACTTTGCACCTACACTGCTGCCATCTAGTGGCCAAAATCTAAATTGCACCTGGGCTGGAATAATACTTTACTTTCTTGCATTTCAAAGATGATACAGAAAAAAAATGTTTTTTTCTTTGTATTATCTTTTACCAGATCTAATGTGTTGTATTCTCCCTACATTCATTTCACATTTCCACAAACGTCAGTGTTTCCTTTCAAATGGTATGAAGAAAATGCGTATCCTTGCTTCAGGTCCTGAGCTACGGGCAGTTATATTTGGGTATGTCATTTTAGGCGAAAATTTAAAAAAAAAGAGTTTTTTAAATCACAATTGTTCAAGTGTTTAATTCCTCTTTTCATGAGGCGGAATCTAAGAACAATCATATTAGCATGTGGTCTTTTAATAGAGGTCCAAGGGAAATGTAAATATTAAAATGTCGATCCACATGTTATACAACATGTTACTGACTGAGTGTAACCAATGCATGGTTAACTAATGTGTTGCGACTCCAGCTCTGTCTTTACCACATCCTAAACCACATCGTACCTTCCCGTTGTGTACCTGGAATGATCCATTTGAACAAGGGCAGAAAAGACTGTATCCATTCCTCTTTCCCCATTTTCCCCTTCTTTCCTGGTCCCCTGAACGGACCCCTGTTTGATGTAGAATGGCCCTGGGTCTTGAAGCGGTCATTACAAACTCAATCAATCTCTCAACATCAGTGCACCAGTAATTACAGCCAGGCTCCCAGAACCCCCCACTCCCCTTCCTCTCAGATGTGGCTTCACATGCAGTGCTCCAGGGCAACATGGAGACACCCTGCTCTCCTCCTCCCAACACAATATGCCTCCTTCCTCCCTTTTCAAAGAGCACAAATGGAAATGACGACACGTTCACGAAAAACAGTCTATTAAAAATAATAGGGAAGGAGAGGAAGAGGAGGATTTTTTAGTTTTTTGATTATAAACACTCTCGCTCCAAATTGCTGGTCCAAACTTACTTTCTCTCATTATTGGTTTTATAGCGAAGCTGGATCGTTTCCCGGCATCTGAAAGGGAACACTTTTAGGGGCCAGGGGGGCATATGTTCCAGGCCTTTAGAAGTATGTTTCGCCCAGACGGAGCGGCTATCATCACACTCAGAGGCTAGTCTTGGCGGTTTAGGGTCAGTAACTCAGAAACCCACTGACGTGCATTAGCCCTACATGAGAGTTCCACTGCTTGCCACCAACTACGCAAACGAATGGGGTGGTGATATAAACGTTTAGAAGGATTAGCGCTAACGTGATTCAACAAATAATCATTATGTTTTACTTAGTCCCTCGGCGAGGTTGGAGCTTTTTAAACTTCCCAAATGCCACCTTCCAATGTAAAGTCAAACAGGAAGTGAGTCTGATTATTTTTTCTGGACTTTTAACCCCTCGATTTCCATTCTGCTCTGTAAACTCAATGTCCATATGTTTACAAAACAATCAATTAGACAGTGCGTCTCTCTCACCGTCCCGCTTCCATTATCACAGCCGCAGAAGGAAGTGCGGTTGAGAACTGTTGAGACGGGAAGCAGACCACCCTAAAACTCCCAAACACCACCAGGGCTAGAGACCACCCCCAGTGTTGAGGTACAGTCCCCAGATGTTGGCATCCTGTGCCAGGCATTTCTTTAGAGGTCCTGAGGATTAATCTCAACAACTGAAGAAACTTGTGGGTTTAATGGGAACTTTTGCTTGAATTGTGTCTCTTTATCTGTTCCCCTGTGCCTTGTCGCAGTGCCATCATTCACAACGTTTCTGCCTCTCAGACACAATGTAACACATCCAAGAAGCCTGACTGATGAAAGGACTTCCCTCGCAAGTACTTGACCAGCCAACTGAAAAATGGAATTGGGCAAACCTAAATAGGAGTCTCCACATGCATTGAAACAATTTAGTTTAACACATGGAGAATGGATCATGCTACTTCTATTCCCACACCCAAGGAACTTTACTTCCAAAGTGGGTATTAATAACATTTTAAATAAATGATTTCCTTTGTATACAACCAAATCTATGTTTCTACTCTGACAACCAGATATGGAGACTTCTTATTTCAGATATACTGGGATACGGTCACTTTTTGTATACAATGTTCCGCTAATGTTTCGATTTTTTTGTCACTTAGCAGATGCTCTTATTCAGAGCAATTAGGGTGAAGTGCCTTGCTATAGGGAACATCGACAGATTTTTCACCTAGTCGGCTCAGGGATTTGAACCGTCGATCTTCCGGTTACAACACTCTTAACTGCTAGGATACCTGCCGCCCGCCCATATGTTCTTCTTTGTTCTTCTTTGTTCCACTGAGAGTATTGTTTTGTATTGTTAGGTATTACTGCACTGTCGGAGATAGGAACATAAGCTTTTCGCTACACCTGCGATAACATCTGGCCTTAATGGCCATGTACTCTTGTAATCTCCATTCAGCACAGCCAGAAGAGGACTGGCCACCCCTCAGAGCCTGGTTCATCTCTAGGTTTCTTCCTAGGTTCCTGCCTTTCTAGGGAGTTTTTCTGAGACACCATTCTTCAACATCTGCATTGCTTGCTCTTTGGGGTTTTACGCTCGGTTTCTGTATAAGCACTTTGTGACAACTGCTGATGTAAAAAGGGCTTCATAAACACATTTGATTGATCTGCCAAATATGTGTACGCGACCAATAAAATTAGATTTATTTTGATTTGAAATGTCACTCAAATCCCTTCAATCCTTCTTCCTATCTCCCTCCCTTTCCCTGTTAATATCCCTCGCTCACTGCCTCCCTCCCTTTCCCTATTAATATCCCTCTCTCATTGCCTCCTTCCCTCCCCCTGTTAATTTCCCTCTCACTGCCTCCTTCCATCGATCCTCTCCCTTTAACCATTAAAGCAATGCCTATGGATTTCACACTTTTCCAAAGGTTGAGTCTTCCATTCACATGAACAGACATGAATTTGCAAAAATCCCTATGGAAGACAAGAGAACACAAGCGAGTGTAAAAGTGGAAAACGAATAAGAAGTTATAGTATGGGAATACAAAAAATCCTGTCCTCTCTGCTCTTGTCCTAGTGGCAAGCTGTACTGCATGTTCCATGGTTCTCAGCCTGTTTTAAATCAGCTGTCTGACTGGTTGATTGTGCTGCCAATACAGCTGCCTCTCTCTCCCTGTCTGCGTTCTGTCCCTTTCCCATCTAACCAGGGGTCCCCGCTGCAACATGTAAATGGATTCCACATGTTCTCACACAAGAGTAGTAGGGGGAGTAGGGGGTGGGGGTGAAGAGGTGGGTTGGGGCCTGAACTGTGCTCGGCAAGTTCATCTTAAAAAGCTTTCATCAGTCGTATAATGAACCAGATGCTGAAACAGGCAAACACTGATGTACTGTCAATGGGGGCAGCTACAGTATAGGGATGAGGTTACTTCATGGAATCCATTACGTACGTGTCGCATATGCACGTACACTGTGTTTAGGCCATGCCATGAAAGGAAAAAGGAAAACAAAATTACCAAAGGCTGCATATTGATATCATTATTTTCCACTAGGCAGCCTATAGCATACAATTCCCCTGGACTGAGTGCACTAGCCCTCCCTGATGGGCAGTAAAGTTCATTGGCTACCTAACGTCAAGCTGTTTCTCATCCATCACAATGTCTTTCCCACCAGCAGGCAGTAATGGAATTAAAGGCATAAAAAAGTAGGGAGAATTGTATGGATGCATTGTTAGAAACCTTATTGATAAAAGAGGGAGAGACAGAGAGAGAGTAAAGGAAATGAGACCCCCACATCAGCCCTATACAGTACATTCTCCATCCCTCCTCACTCTGGCTATAAGTAGACAGTCATCCCCCTGCCACACAGATGCGCTGGATGCATTTTCCCACAGGCATTTAAAGATGGAATCCGCAGTACGGGGAACAGCGCCACCGGCCGCCCCACCACCATTGTTATTGTTTTGGTTGCCAAGCTGAGGAGCTTCGCTCAGCATTTTTCTTAAATGCAGTACATATTGTGCACTTCTATCGCATGTGCAATAATATCAGAGGGGAAAGAACAGTGTTTGCTGTAACTTCTTTGTTGTAAACTGACATAGCTGTTTCACTATTCATTTTCTTGTTGTGTGCTTGTTTTAGGCAATTACAGAACTACATTCAAGAATAGCACATGTCTAAAGATGACTTTAACACTGCCTGCTCCCGGGTGTTCTCACTACTTAGAAAAACGTATTATTGTAGTGCTTCCCTCATGCCACTTCTCATGACCGTGCTAGCAGCCACGTGAGTGAGTGCTATTGTAGCTAGCTACCGACCACAACATTAAGTTAGCCAAGACCAACAACACAAACAAATGGCCTATAGATCTACAAGTAGTGTGTGGAGTTACAAACAAACTATGAGTGAAATGTCTTACCTGTGATTAAACGTTTTCCACACACATAGCTACATGTAGCCTACATTGACACCGGGTCCCTACATAAGGGATACGGATGGCATTTGCTGTATGTTTGATGAGAAACTGCATATTGCAAATGTACGCTCCCTTACTAGACGTCCGAAATTGTTTCTAAAATAGGCCGACGGCGTCGGGCCGTGCCCCAGGGCCAAATCTTCCAGGAAGTCATCAAACGAAGTTTCTCGGACATTCGGTGTCCGTTTAATAAAATAAATTCATTTTTGTCATTTTTCCGTCCTTCAGGTTAATCCCACCAGATGGCGAACGGCTTCTTATTGCAAATGTACAAAACATACACCTAATTGACCTGGCTTTTTCTCCTAAACGGAAAAGACTTCGAAGACGAAACTTGGTGGGCATGGGTTTGGCCAAATGGGCTGTTGGCCCCGAAAAAGGATGGCGTCAGGGACTCACGGTTTTTGAGTTAAGGCCCATTTTCTGGGATTAAAGGTGAAAAATGGAAATAGAGCGCTAATTTGACAGCTTCACGTCAAAGTACATGAACCTACGGTGTAAGGAAAAAAAGAACCAGACATTTATCTGTTTTAATTTTCGATAAATTGTAAAATGTACAATTCGTAATGTTGAGAAAAATAATTTTTTCCCCCAAAAAAGTTATGGATCCAGTTGCGGCGTGTTCAGACGAATCCGTTAACGTGGGTTTCGGAGCTCTACGTGATTTCTGTGATTTTCTGTGATTTTCTGAAATCACACACGCACACAGTCCATGGGGAGTGACATAGTGTGGGGCTTACAGACACACACTGCCTGCAATAGTTACTTTCGTTCAAACTATTAAAGAACCGTCAGACCTAGAGCTCTGAAACTTTAGAACCCTTTTCTAGAGCTTATGTCGATAGTGCACGGTGAGCTATGGGGCTCTAGAAGGTTCACAGGCCGAGAAACAGCCTTGTACATTTGCAATATTTTCAATTCATTTTTACATCGCGAAAATGACAACATTTCTAAAAGTCCCAGAGACACAAGGTTAGGTGCATTAGAACCGCCTCGGCCCATAGAGACGGACCCTAACGTTTCTGTCCGATAGCTCATTCAAGGACCCCATAGCAACGCCCGGAAAACGTGGATTTTCAGCACCAATTAAGGTCACTGCTCGGGCTCCGAATGACCTATCGAGCCGAAACTCGGGATTTGGGGTCGCCTCAGCTAGGCCGACACATAACGTCAGAACTGGACCCGCAACTAGAACGTAACTAGGTGTTTTGTTTTTATTATAGTGACTTGAAGGCAGACTTTTGTCCATTTGCAATAAGTTAAAACCGTTGAGCCCGGCCATCCCGAGTTCAACGGGCCAGTCAATGTGGGCATTTCTGCAGTATTTTAGAGCTTGTCAAATTCGTGATGTTAAAAGCCCTTTGAAACATATTGCAAATGTACTGTACATTTGCAATATGTTTCACTGTACATTTGCAATATGTTTCAATGGGCTTTTAACATCACGAATTTGACATGCTGAAATCAACACCAACGAGCGATGGAGAGGTACCACTATCAACCAGGCCATCCTGAGATCAACGGGCAGTCAATTGGGCATTTCTACAGTATTTTAGAGCTTGTCATATTCGTGATTTTAACAGCCCATTGAAACATATTGCAAATGTACATTTGCAATATGTTTCACTGTACATTTGCAATATGTTTCAATGGGCTTTTAACATCACAAATTTGACATGCTGAAATCAACACCAACGAGCGATGGAGAGGTACCACTATCAATCCTGGCCATCCTGAGATCAACTGGCAGTCAATTGGGCATTCCTGCAATATTTTAGAGCTTGTCATATTCGTGATGTTAAAAGCCCATTGAAACGAGCGATACATTTGCAATATGTTTCACTGTACATTTGCAATATGTTTCAATGGGCTTTTAACATCACAAATTTGACATGCTGAAATCAACACCAACGAGCGATGGAGAGGAACCATGATCACTGCCTGGCCATCCCGAGTTCAACGGGCCAGTCAATTGGGCATTTCTGCAGTATTTGGGAGCCTGTCAAATTTGTGAGGGTAAATGCCCATTGTAAGACATTGCAAATTGACAACCGTGCACCTGGTAATTGAAACGTGTAACCATGAGCATATTTTAAATATTAATGCCTTTAGGAGGGTGCACCCCCCACCCGTGGCCATCCAAATGGGGGCACCCCTGGTGATTTTGGACGTTTTTCTAAAAATCTTTAAAAAAACAACAGAGTCCCACTTCTCTCTCATCAAACATGACAAATAGACCCTATAGGATGATTCAGGGCTTAACATAGTGATATATATCATTTTGTCAGTTTAAATGCCATTTGGACATTGCTCACTGACTTTTGGGTTCGGAAGCCGACTTCCTATGATCATATATGTAAATGGGCATAACATCATCATATGCCATTTGGACATTGACTTTTGACTTCCTATGGTAACATATTGCAAATGGACAAAACATAGGCCTTATGGACAATAAAGTTAATAAAACTAAATCAATAAAATGAGACAAAGGTATGTTAATACACATCTTATATACGTGTTATTATAAAAAAAAACGAAAGCATCGCGAAAAACGGTCCAGAAAGCACTTTTTTAGGGGGCGTAGGTATTTTGATATATTTTTTTTAAATGTCCAAATTTGACCCTTGGGTCTTGACTTCATGTACATATGCAATATGATTTGCCCTGTTGGAGCGCGCTCGCCACCTATAGTAATTTTGAGTTATTACATTTGGCATTTGCCATATGCCATTTGCCATAAGAATTGATTGATCTGCCGTCCATTTGGGCACTCTTTTCCATCGTGTGTATGTTTTGTCCAATGGCAATATGTTGCCATTCATTTTTGTCCATTTCATGGGGGTCTTCCCTTACCTACATATCCCACGCCAAATAACCTGAAGTCACAGTGCTCTTCTTGCAGGCTCTATTTCTCCATGTGGGAGTATTGCGAACCATAGGACGGGACTTTTGGTTACATGTACGTTGAACAACAGCAGCATTTTGGCATGTTTTGTTAGTTCTGTATAACTAAAGATCGACAACGAAGTTGGCTACTTTACACTGGGGGTCAATGGGATAGAATGTGGGCATGGTCGAGGGGAATTCCTTATTATTACGTGAATACCGACTGGGACTATACTGTTCAATACAATTGTCAATTTATCCACGGGACAGTTTTTCGGCAATCGGATTGGATTCAATCTTAGAATTAGGTATTTCAAAACTGTATGTGATTCTTATGATGATTCAGATTGGGAAATTAAATCTGACCGTTAACTTCTCAGGGAGCAGCTCCCGAGGTGACGGTTTTGGAGAGCCTGGAGTGCCAAAAATAAAATGCCTCCCATTCAGGCCCAGAAAATAGGATATGCATATATTTAGTACCATTGGATCGGAAACACTCTGAATTTTCCAAAACTGTTAACCATTTGTCTGTGAGTGAAACAGAATGGATATGGCAGGCAAAACCCCGAGGAATTTCTGTCCTGGAAAAAGTGATTTTGACACATTGCTCATTTGGGAACCCCTCCCTCATGAAAATGACCATATAAGGGCATATGAATGCAGTACACGTCGCTTCCTTATGATGTCAACAGCCTCGAGATGGTGTTTTCCTCCATTTTGGATGCTTTAGACCAGAGAAAAAGACCAAACAAGTGGGTCCCCCCTTGATGACAACAGTACCCAGGGCGCGCGCCCGAGAAGTCGCNACAAAAGAACCATGGATTGTCTTCGTTGGACACTTAGGATGACCTCAGCAGAAGTTCTTCAACAGGTAATTGATTTGTTTTCGCTGTGAAATGTGTTGTGTGTGCCACGCTGGCTAATGAATTCATGGCTATGAGAAAGTATGTGAGGTGCTGCCCTCAAACAATCAAATGTAGAGCTTTCGCCGTAAAGCCTTTTTGAAATCTGACAACGCTGTGATATTGCCAAGAAACAGAGCTTTTGATGAGTATGAAACACTTGTATATTGGTGGATGTTTAATAATTCAACTTTGGGATTTTGAATTTGGCGCTTTACATTTTACCTGGTGGTGTCGCTAGCGACCCACCACTCCCTGTCTATTAATCAAGAATAAATGTTGAAGCGGTGTTTTTCAAAGGTAGCGATTAGGATAGTTCAATTTCAGTCTGTACTCTCAGTACAACACAACTATGGGGAGTCGCACTCTCGCGAATTCGATTGAAGAACTAGAATCACTCTTGACAAGACCAATGAAATATGTGCCTTGCTGGAAGCCCCCCCTTCCACAGGTGATGACACTGAGGCTATTCTGCTCCTCACTTTGATGTGAGCAGGAACGATTCACCCACAAGAAGCAACAATTGTTGGAACAAGAGACAGACTTTGCACCAACTTAACTGCCCTTTTGTGGTAGAGCATGCTCACCCCCTGGACGTTGTGTGCTGGAGTTTGTATTTGTTCTCCTAGTTCCTAACCACAAACCAATTAGTTATTCTTCGGATTGCTTGGCCTGGCTGAGGCAATGGGTAAAATGTCTAACGCGACCAAAACAACGAAGGCTAACAACTCGGGTTTGGGTTTCGTGACCATGCTCAAATGAATAAAAAGTATTGGCTCTGTGCATGCTCTGGCTGCCCTCAATTGAATCAGTTCTTGTGTGTGGGACTAGGGGACGGTGTCAACAACAGTGACTTGACCGCAGCTGGCATTGTTCCCCTACTCCACTGTGCAGGATCTCTTGACAATTGTGTAGCATTCTTGAAGGGGCTTGCTGTTTTACGATAGTGAATTCCTCTCCCGGGTGCTAGCTCTAGCCAGGTTGGTTAACGTCGGTTAGCATACATACTCGTACCTACTGATGAGCCTGGTCTTTTACTGGACAGTTGAATATGTAATGTCCTGGAGTACCACAATACAGACAATTTTAGGACTCATCATTGTAGTCTGTATAAAAATATGGGATGGACCTCTGTCTGTAAGAAGAGAGCTGCATTCTGTTTTATTTATTTACAAAGCCATCTTACAGAAACTTCCTTCATAAGTACCAAACCGTTCACAGGAATGGATAACACTAGAGATCGCTTCAGTCACCACAGATTTGGTAAAATCTCTTAGTTTTTTGGCTCTAATTTGTGGAACAGAGTTCACTGCAGTTACATGTGCTGGTGCCACTCAGGCAGTTTACATTATTGATTGAGTACCTCTATGTAGTTGAATGTGATTGCTTTCATTAAATATGTTTATTTTGTGCTGAATTATATTGTTTTATGCACATATGTGTATGTTTTATTATGCAGTTTTTATTGTAATGTATACAGAGCTCTCTTGTTAAAATAGATGTTTCATCCCCAATCTAACGGCCAGTCGGAGCAAGCCAACCAGGACCTGGAGACGACTCTTCGTTGCCTCGTCTCTGCCAACCCCACCACCTGGAGCCAGCAACTTGTGTGGGTGGAATACGCCCGCAACAACCTTCCCTGCTCGGCCACTGGTCTCTGGCCCATCGAGTGTTCCTTGGTTACCAGCCTCCAATCTTCCCCGAGAAAGAGGTCAGCATACCCTTGGCCCAGATGTTCATTCACCGCTGTCGTCGTACCTCGAAGAGAGCCCGGTCTGCTCTTCTTAAGACCACCCCCAGCTATTGGTGATAGGTGGACCACCACCGGACCCCACGCTATCGTCTTGGGCAGAGGGTAGGGCTCTCCACTCGGGACCTGCCTCCCCGGGTGAAGTCCTGTAAACTTTCCCCCCACTTTTTTGGCCCTTTCCCCATCTAAAGTCCTTAGCCCCACTGCTGTTCGTCTTCTGTTGCCCCACACCCTCCGTATACATCCCACTTTCCATGTGTCTAGGATTAAACCTCTGTTTCACAGCCCTTTGTGAGACTGTTTCCAGTTTCTGTGAACTAAACTATCCACCTCCTGTGTCTGCATCTGGGTCATGACCTGAGTCATGATTGGTGGTCCCATTCTGTGAGCTTGTGTGGTCTACCGCTTTGCGGCTGAGCTGTTGTTGCTCCTAGACATTTCCACTTCACAATAACAGCACTTACAGTTGACCGGGGCAGCTTCAGCAGAACAGAAATTTGATGAACTGACTTGTTGGAAAGGTGGCATCCTATGATGGCGCCATGTTGAAAGTCACTGAGCTCTTCAGTAAGGCCATTCTACTGCCAATGTTTGTCTATGGAGATTGCATGGCTGTGTGCTCGATTTCATACACCTGCAAGCAATGGGTTTGGCTGAAATAGCCAATAGTGTGTTGGAAGCTTGTCCATTTTTAATGCCCTGTCTGTTACCTCACGTTCCATGGTGTTCTCTGGGTTCAGGGGGCATATAAATTATCCCAGGGTGAGAGTAATAATTTGGCATATAAATATTTTTTTGTACTGATGGAAAATTAATGTCTTAAACTTTATTCCTCAATTTTACCTTTTAATGTAAAAGATATATGCAAACTTCATCAACGAAGCATCACACAGCCAAACTCATCCCATAAATCAGGTTGCGCTGACAAATCAAAACATAAGTTAGCGACCTAACAGCTAGACTAGTTTACAATGTACCACAAATCTGGTGAGTACAAGAGACTAATGAAATGTTGTTTTGAAAAGAAAAGAGTGTCAGCTAAGCTAACAGCAGCTAAATTCTTTGATGGCAGCCATGTTTGTTTACGTTTGACAAGCGAAAACTCTAATCCTAGAATGCCATTCACTGTAATGCCACATTCAAAACAACTGGGAACTCGGAAATCTCAGACTTCAGTCATTTCAAAATCACTGGGAAATCTGAATATAATGAGAAGAATAGTCTAGAATGTCACTGATGTCATGATTATACCTTGTATTTTTCAGAGTTCCCAGTTGTTTTGAACGTAGCATAAGACACAAATAAACAAAGTCAAAGATGGCTGCTCGCATTGCCTGGAAAGGGGCGTTTGGCCACTTTTCAGAATATGGGGGAGGGGGTTCATTTCCTTTATGGGGGGGTTTCAGGTGCATGGGGGAAGGTATCGTGGGGGGATATGACGTAGGAAATATTACTGTGATGTGGGATTTATCAATAAATGGGGGGCATACACAGGAGAAGTTCATAATCTGAATAAAAATAAAACCCCTGGAAAGGGGGTCTGAGCTAGCAAGCCAGAGTAACCATAGTTACAATCTAAGTCAGTCCTGACAGAAAAACGTAACTCTTGACAGACACTGATAGCCATTGAGTATAGAGATAACGTCCAATTTCAAAAGGAAACGCCTCAATGATGAGGAGAAACAGGAAACATTTAGTCATTCTGATGAAGAATCTGTGTATGAGAGCGAGTCAGATCAAATCAAAGAGTGGCGAGGAATATCTGCCCCACAAACTTCTGGACTGTGAGGGTGAGGAAAATGGTGCCCACCTCAACCTTGCAGGCAATGAACATCATTCACCTCCCGAAGATGCTGGTTCTGCTGTCAATCTTGTAGGCAGTGAGAGAAAAGAGATTGAAGTTGAGGAGGATGGTCCTCGCAGCTGGAGGTCCTGTCACTTCACACCATCAGAGATAGACTTCAATGACACCCTGTCTGGTGTACAAAGCACCCTGCCTACTCCCACAAAGTCAATGTTTTAAACTGTTCCTTGATGTGTGGTGCAGGAAACCAACAGGTATGCCCATTATCATATTACAGAAAACTCCAAGGCTTTCTTCAAATGCATAAAAAATCATAATTCCTTTAGCCTACTAAATATGCATATTTGTTTGCAGGTATTCTCATGAACTGAAAGAGAAGATTGCCCCTGGCTTAAAAGGGAAGCTCTCAAAATGGGTGAACACTACCATCCTCCTGGTCACGGTGCTGCTGATGGGGCTAGTGAAGAAGGGCTCTGTGAGGGACTATTGGACCACCCCATGCTGCAGAACCCTTTTTCCCGCCACTTTGCTCCCAGGACTGCTTCCTTGTCTTGCTGAGAGCACTCCACTTTGTGAACAACGCCACTGCCAACCTCGCCATTCACAAAATTAGTAATTTTCTGGGCAGCTTCACCATGGCATTTGGAGGAGTGTCTGTTCCTCACAAGGACTTGTGCATTGATGAGTCTCTCATCGCTTGGAAAGGAAGGCTTTCATTCCACCAATACTTGGAGTCAAGTTCTTTGTTTTATGTTACTGTCTGACAGGATATGTACAGGACCTGATCATCTACACCGGCACAAACACAGATATTAGGCAATTTGAGGGTCTTGGCATATCTGGATCAGTGGTGATCACCATGCTGCAGCCTTACCTCAGAAAGGAGCACACTGTATTTGTGGACAACTGGTACAGTAGCCCTACCCTTTTCCAGTACCTTTTGAGGGAGAACACATGGACCTGTGGCACAGTGAGATACAACAGGAAGGGGATGCCAATATTCAAAAAGAAAATGAGTAAGGGGGAGGTGGAGTTCCAAACAAACATGAGATCATGGCAGTGAAATGGCACGACAAACACGATGTCCATGTTCTGCCCACTGTGCACACCTCCAAAATATCAGACACAGGAAAACTGGACTGTGTCACCAGAGAGAGGAAAATGAAGCCAGACCTTGTCTTGGAGTATAACAAAAGAGGGGAGCAGTTGACAAAATGGACATGCAGGACAGTTTTGTTGAATGTGCCAGAACGTCCCTTAAAATGGTACAATAAGCTACTTTTCAACCTAATAGACATAGCTCTCCTCAACGGCCACATTGGCCACTGGCAGGTCATAGGACAGGTGATCTCGTACCAGCAGTACAGGATAAACCTGATGCGGCAGCTACTTGAGGACCACCACACTCCTCGTCCTTCTGCTGGGGGCCGGCCAGCATCCCAAAGGTCATGACTATGTCTTCTACGCCTCACTAGATGCCACTTTCCAAGTGAAGTCCCTCAGACCACCATACAAGGAAAAAGCACAAGGAGGCATTTCAATGTCTGTCTACAATCTACCCGACGACAGAAACAAAGGAAGTTGACCAAGTACATGTGTGAGCCATGTGACACAGCCTTGTGTGCAGTTCCTTGGTTGGGCGAGTACCTCAACTTGAAGCACTACTAATTGGAAAGTTGGCTTATAGTGGCTGAGACAATTTTTGCTTTATGCTGATTGTAACGGAAACACTGGGAGTTGAGCAGCAAGTACAGGGGGTGCATTTAATAGTACAATAAACATGGCACAATACAAAATGTCTTGAGATGAAAAACATAACTAATACTGCCTGGGGAAAGAACCAAAGGGAGTGACAGATATTGGGGCGGTAATCATAGAAGTGAGTCCAGGTGAGTCTCATGAGGCGCAGGTGAGTAACGATGGTGGCAGGTGTGCGTAATGATAAGTAAACTGGCGACGTCGAGTGCCGGAGAGGGGGAGCGGGAGTAGACATGACACTGATATTTAATAAATATATAATTCTAACATTTATTGAAATGTATGACTTGAGGTGTTTGATGGGGGGGATTGGGGAAATGTTCCCCCCAAAAATGGATGTAACATATGTTTGTTTACCTGAAATGAAATACTTTGTTTGACTCCTGGGTACTATTTTTGAAATACAACAGAACAAGAAAAGTATGTAATCAACAATTTTAAAATGAATTGAAATGCATGACTTGATATGGGTGAGGGGGGGATTGGAGAAATGTTCTTTGGCCTTGGCTAAACACATTGAGGATCTCCACGCATTATCCGTACACACATCCTGTATTCAGTTTGTCCCTGGCAACTCTAAGGAGACTTTGCGCTCTAATGCGGCCTTCATCCCAAAGGTCATGACTATGTCCTACAGGTCTCTAGCTTTGAGCCATTTCCCTTTTCGCCTTCTCCATTTTCTGAGAAGTTACATGCCCTGTGTCCACTACGCGCTTTATGCAAGTACATTGAGCGGATCCGGGATATCCGGTTCGGTGACCAGCTTTTTGTCTGTGTTGCTATTCCAGCTCGCGACAGGGTGCTCTTTAAACTGTGTCTCTACATCTGTATTGTGCAGGCTATCTCCCGGGCATATACGGTGCCTCCTGAAAGTATTCACACCCCTTGACTTTTTCACATATTTTATTGTATTAGTCTGAATTTAAAATGGACAGTATTACTCCAACCTCATAGTGTGGTGTCACACTTTAATTGGATAGATCGTCATACTACCAACAAACTATCAGTTGATAAGCAATTGCTTGCTAAGGTTATGGTTAGGGTAAGGGTTACTTTTCGGGTTATGGCTAGGGTTACAGTTAGTAGATATTTAGTTGAAATGTTACTGAGATAGTCAGTAGAGCAAAAAAAAAAGTGTTAACTAGTGTGGAAATGTACACAGTGCCTTCGGAAAGTACTCATCACCTCTTGCCTTTTCCAATTTTTTTCAAAGTGGATTAAATGTAGATGTTGTGTCACTGATATACACACACACAATACCCCATCATGTCAAGGTGGAATTATGTTTTTAGAAATGTTTACACATGTATATAAAATGAAGTGTCTTGAGTCAATAAGTATTCAACCCTTTTATTAGGCAAACAAATATGTCCAGGAGTAAAAATGTGCTTCACAAGTCACATAATAAGTGTGTGCAATAGTAGAGTTTACCATGAGTTTTGAATGACTACCCCTTCTCTGTACATCACACATACAGTATTATCTGTAGGGTCCCAAAGTCGAACAGTGAATTTCAAACAAAGGTTCAACCACAAAAACCAGGGAGGTGTTCCAATGGTTCGCAAAGAAGGGCACCAAATTGTTAGATGTGTAAAACAAATCTGACATTTAATATCCCTTTGAGCATGGTGCAGTTATTAATTACACTTTGGATGGTGTATCAATATACCCAGTCACTACAAATATACAGGCGCCCTTCCTAACTCAGTTGCTGGAGAGGAAGGAAACCGCTCAGGGATTTCATCATGAGTCCAATGGTTGTTTTGAAAAAGACAGAGGATAATGGCTGTGATAGGAGATAACTGAGGATGGATCAACAGCATTATAGTTTCTCCACAATACTAACATAATTGACTAAGTGAATAGAAGGAACCTCGTACATAAGTTGCTTACCAAGATGACATTGAATGCTCCTGAGTGGCCTAGTAATTAGTTTTTCCACTTTGACATTAGAGTATTTTGTGTAAATCATTGACAAAGCTAAGCTATATGGAAATGTTTTAAGAAGGTCATAACAAGGATCATTTAGCTATTTGATTTAAAATTTTAAGATCCCTTGAAGGATCCCCAAAAATATATCCCAAAATGATTTGATGAAAAACAAAATTGCCCTTACTGTACTAGCCCATACAAACTACAAGGGCAATGAATAACAGATGCACTACATGGAACAGATAGTCCCCCAAAAAATCAAAAGGGAGTTCGTTCTGAAGAATGACCATCTTAAAATAACCCGTGGGGCGGCAGGTAGCCTAGTGGTTAGAGTGTTGGACCAGTAACCCAAAGGTTGCAAGATCAAATCCCAGAGCTGACAAGGTACAAACCTGTCGTTCTAAACTAACATTTGATATTTTACCTTTATTTAAAAAGGCATGTCAGTTAAGAACAAATTCTTATTTTCAATGACAGCCTAGGAACAGCAGGTTAACTGCCTTGTTTAGAACGACAGGTTTGTACCTTGTCCGCTCTGGGATTTGATCTTGCAACCTTTGGGTTACTGGTCCAACACTCTAACCACTAGGCTACCTGCCGCCCCACGGATTATTTTAAGATGGTCATTCTATGGAACATTTAGTTATTTGATTTTGAATTTTAGGACCCCTTTAGGTATCCCCCCCCCCAAAAAAAAAAAAAATACTACTAAAGCCCATATAAATGCATTGAATAACACATTTATGAATGGCAAAAACGAAATCATAAGAAACAAGGTTTTGAAGTGTCCTAAATCTAGGAGCTATTTAAAAAAAAAAAAAAATCAGGACACACACACACACATTCAAATTACATCAAATTGATCAGAAATACAGTGTAGACATTGTTAATGTTGTAAACGACTATTGTAGCTGGAAACGGCTGATTTTTTTATGGAATTTCCATATAGTTGTGTTTTACTGAGAATATTGACTGAAAGGGAACTTAATGTTATGACTATATCTACTGTTCCCTGAAGGAGGTAATTGAGGTACAACACTTGGTTAGCCCCGTACCACCTGGTTCTGGGCTTGGTGAAGAAGGTCAGTGAATTGAAGGGATGAATCTGAGCCTCAGGGTTATCACCTGCGGAAGGCGGGGCTTCCAGCGAGGCGTGGATTTCATTGGCCTTGTCAGGTGTGATTCTAGTTCTTCAATCCAAGTTGCGAGAGTGTGACTCCCCATAGTTGTGTTTCACCTAATTTTCCTCCTTCATGGAACAAGTTATTGTCATAACGTAACAAAATCAGACAGATTTTTTTTTTAAGGTTTTGAAAAACTGGACCCTGAAGACCAAGCAGTGGTAGTTATTAGTAGTTGAATGTTCAGGTTTGGCGACCTGGGAGTCTGGAGGCAGTCTGGGTGCACTTTGGGCCAACCTTACCGGCTTTCATTAGGGTCACCCCTGTGGGTATCCAGCCCTCTTTCTCCCCCTTCCACCTCCTCCTCAGCCTGGGCTTAAACAACGATACCTCAGTGTAGTGGCCTAGATTTCTTAACCATAAACTCCTTACTCCATAGGAGCAGGCATGCCATTGGCTTAACTCTGCCTCAACTCCCCCCAACCACACAAAGAAAACTCCCAGCTCCTAAACACCATCCTTCTGAAGATCTTGTTTCTCCCCTGCCACGCTTGATGCTTGACTACCTCCCTCTCACCACCTCACCTCCCATCTTGCTCCCAGCCCCCAAAATTCTTTCAAATCCCCCCCTCCTTCTTTCCCACCTCTCTTCACACCCAGCACCACCATCTCTGCAACTTTGTATTCCGGAAGGCTCTTTTCTGCACACCAGGCCAGTGTGTGTGATGCCGAGCCAGCCTCCAGAGGGGGGCATTTGCCCAAATATATATTTTTTTAAGATTATGGATTTCCATTTCCATAAACAATGAGCGCTGAGGGGAAAAGGAGCCCCTGTTGTAACTCAGTCATCTGCTCCACACTACAACGTAAACGCTGTAATGTACAGACCATGCTTTCAGTTAACTCAACTGATGCATGGGGAAGAAATTAAACAAGCCACATCTGGAAGTGATCGCTCTCCCCGCAAACTGAAAAGTCGTTGCTGACTTTAAACATATCGCTATACAATAGGAGGGAGAGCATGGATGAAAACAGATCAATCTATTACAAAATGCTATCCTGATACATGGCCCATGTCCGAAGAGTTTGGTTCCATCTCTGTCATCTCCAGGCCGTTCATCCCCTTCTTGCATTGTATAAAAGGAAACGAAACCTATGAAGACCTCCAGAGCGTGACGGAATAATGTTGGTTGCCAATGTGAGGATTTTTTGTTTGTGACCCCATACTGCCTTCCATTACTTCTCCAACCTGAAGCGCTTAGATCTCTCTTTTACAATTATACGACCCTAGGTCTGTAAATGAGCAGGCTTAACAGTGGCTCATTGTTGCCTGGGAAAAACATTTGGTACCACTTAATTCTGAGGGTTCCCATATGAGCTTGTTCATGTACATAAGAGTGTATGTAAAGACAGCATATGTCTCTATCTGATAACTTCCCATGATTGCCCCCCACCCCAAAAAACATAAAATAATGTATATTTTGTCACTCTGTGATTCATTATTTTGCTTCAATTCACAAGAGGCTGAATGTATCTCACTGAAGAAAGCATCCGAGCGAGCTAATCAGCATTGAGGTAAACTGAACTAAACTCAACTGTGAATGGTCCTGGCGCACCAAAAAAGTGTCAAAGGAAGCTTCACACCAATCACATCAAAAGCTAAAAACATGAATTGTTGCATCTCATTTTGTTGTTGTGCTCAGATGGCTAGCTAGCTAGCTAAAATTGTCTCTTTCCTAAATGAATATGGCTGGAGACAGGGGTTTGGATTTGTGATTTACGTAATTCTCCGTACTAGCCAAGTATTATAACGGTGATTCTGATCCAACCATAAATTCATATATTCTGCCCCTTGCCTGAGAGGATGGAAGTTCAATATGTAGCTAGATGTAGTAGGTTAACATTAACTAGCTTGCTTGTCAATGCCCATGAAAGGAAGTTAGGCTAGCGAGCAAGCGTTTCAGTCAGGTAGCGTAGGACAACAAAAAATAAAACCGTGTACCGTGTGACAGAGTCATAGACCGTTTCGGCCACAGGAAAGAGAGGCTCTCATTTGTTGACTTGTGTAACCGTAAAAGCCTTGGTTTCATGCATGTTAACATTAGAAACCTCCTCCCTAAGTTTGTTTTATCCACTGCTTTAGCACAGTCTGCCAACCCGGATGTCCTAGCCCTGAAATTTCCGTCCTAACTATAACATATTCCGACAAGATAGAACTGACAAAGTGGGTGGAGTTGCAATCTACTGCAGAGATAGCCTGCAGAGTTCTGTCTTACTATCCAGGTCTGTGCACAAACAATTTGAGCTTCTACTTTTAAAAATCCACCTTTCCAGAAACAAGTCTCTCACGGTTGCCGCTTGCTATAGACCACCTTCTGCCCCCGGCTGTGCCCTGGACACCATATGTGAATTGATTGCCCCCCATCTATCTTCAGAGCTTGTGCTGTTAGGTGACCTAAATTGCTTAACACCCCAGCCATCCTTCAATCTAAGCTTGATGCCCTCAATCTCACACAAATTATCAATGAACCTACCAGGTACAACCCCAAATACGTAAACACGGGCACCCTCATAGATATCATCCTAACCAACTTGCCCTCCAAATACACCTCTGCTGTCTTCAACCAAGATCTCAGCGATCACTGCCTCATTGCCTGTGTCCGTAATGGGTCTGCGGTCAAGCGACCACCCCTCATCACTCTTAAACACTCCCCTTAAAACAATTCAGCTAGCAGGCCTTTCTAATCGACCTGGCCCGGGTATCCTGGAAGGATATTGACCTCATCCCGTCAGTAGAGGATGCCTGGTTATTCTTTAAAAGTGATTTCCTCACCATCTTAAATAAGCATGCCCCATTCAAAAAATGTTGAACCAGGAACAGATATAGCCCTTGGTTCACTCCAGACCTGACTGCCCTTGACCAGCACAAAAACATCCTGTGGCGTACTGCATTACAATCGAATAGCCCCCTTGATATGCAACTTTTCAGGGAAGTTAGGAACCAATATACACAGGCAGTTAGGAAAGCAAAGGGTAGCTTTTTCAAACAGAAATTTGCATCCTGTAGCACAAACTCAAAAAAGTTCATGGAGAATAAGAGCACCTCCTCCCAGCTGCCCACTGCACTGAGGCTAGGAAACACTGTCACCACAGATAAATCCACTATAATTGAGAATTTCAATAGGCATTTTTCTACAGCTGGCCATGCTTTCCACCTGGGTACCCCTACCCTGGTCAACAGCCCTGCACCCCCCCACAGCAACTCGCCCAAGCCTCCCACATTTCTCCTTCACCCAAATCCAGATAGCTGATGTTCTGAAAGAACTGCAAAATCTGGACCCCTACAAATCAGCCGGCCTAGACAATCTGGACCCTGGCTTTCTAAAATTATCTGCCGAAATCGTTGCAACCCCTATTAGTAGCCTGTTCAACCTCTCTTTCGTATCTTCCGAGATCCCCAAAGATTAGAAAGCTGCCACGGTCATCCACCTCTTCAAAGGGGGAGCTACTCTAGACCCAAACTACTACAGACCTATATCTATCCTACCCTGCTTTTCGAAGGTCTATAACAGGTGGCAACAGAGAGAGACTTATTTCTGGAGAGATACATTTGTAAAATTAGAAGCTCGAACTGTTTGGGCATAGACCTGGAAAGTATGACAGAACTTTGCAGGCTATCTCTGCAGTAGATTGCAACTCCTCCCCCTTTGGCAGTTCTATCTTGACAGAAAATGTTGTAGTTGGGGATGGAAATCTCAGATTCTAAGCCAGGATTCAGACATGGCAATGACATCAGGGTTGGAGGAGTGTGCAAAAGCAGTGAGTTAAACACACTAAGGGAGGAGGCTTCTGATGTTAACATGCATGAAACCAAGGCTTTTACGATTACAGAAGTCAATAAATGAGACCGCCTGGGGACACACAGGGCCTGGTTTAACCTCTACATGGGTTAACCCCCGAGGAACAGAGGAGGAGTAGGATGAGGGTACGGCTAAAGGCTATCAAAACTGGTCGTCTAGTGCTTTAGGGACAGAAAATAAAACAAGCAGATTTCTGGGCGTGGTAGGATAGATTCAGGGCATAATACAGACAGAGGCATGGTAGGGTGCGTCTCTGGACGCACTAGTTATGCTGGGTGAGGTCACCGGATGTGTGGGAGGTGGGACAAAAGAGGTATCTGAGGCATGTTGAGTGGGACTAGGGGCTCCGCAGTAAACTGAAACAATAACTATCCTAAACAGTATACAAGGCATATTGACATTAGAGAGAGACAAAGCGAGGCATAAAGCAATCACAGGTGTTGATTGGGAGAGCTAGCTAAGACAACACCAGGTAAGACAACAGCTAATCAGCTAAGACAACAACAACAGGTACAATGGCGATGAATGGGCAGAGAGGGTCAGTTAACTGCACACAGGGCCTGAGTTCGAGGCTGGGGCCGACAGAAACAAAATGGAGTACCGTGATTAATAATGAACAGTCCAGTAGGCATCAGCTATGTAGCCAAGTGATCATAGGGTCCAGTGAACAGCAATAGATGAAACAGGGATGCCGCTAGGTAGTCGTTACTACGCTAGCAAGTGGGAGACACGGCGTTCAAAAAAGAAATAGCAGCAGTAGAAGAATCCGGTGATGAAATAAAAAATAAAAACTGGCATTAATAGAAAAATGGCATAAAAAGGACAAAAATGTTGACAGCTGCGCCATACAGGTTACAAAATAAATTGGAGGAGATTTCCGATGTACCAATTCCATGGCACATGGTTTATGAAGTGGTACAGAAAACTACACTTGACTCAACCCTTAGAGTTTTTCAATTTAAATTATTACATACAATTCTTGCCACCAACAGAATGCTATATATATGGGCATACAACAATCTCAGCTCTGTAGATTTTGTTTGCGAAGAGACAGAATCAATAGATCACTTATTCTGGTATTGCCCCTACAGTGGGGCAAAAAAGTATTTAGTCAGCCACCAATTGTGCAAGTTCTCCAACTTAAAAAGATGAGAGAGGCCTGTAATTTTCATCATAGGTACACTTCAACTATGACAGACGAAATGAGAAAAGGAAATCCAGAAAATCACATTGTAGGATTTTTAATTTATTTATTTGCAAATTATGGTGGAAAATAAGTATTTGGTCAATAACAAAAGTTTATCTCAATACTTTGTTATATATATACCCTNTATTTTGGTTTCATCTGACCATATGACATTCTCCCAATCCTCATCTGGATCATCCAAATGCTCTCTAGCAAACTTCAGACGGGCCTGAACATGTACTGGCTTAAGCAGGGGGACACGTCTGGCACTGCAGGATTTGAGTCCCTGGCGGCGTAGTGTGTTACTGATGGTAGGCTTTGTTACTTTGGTCCCAGCTCTCTGCAGGTCATTCACTAGGTCCCCCCGTGTGGTTCTGGGATTTTTGCTCACCGTTCTTGTGATCATTTTGACCCCACGGGGTGAGATCTTGCGTGGAGCCCCAGATCGAGGAAGATTATCAGTGGTCTTGTATGTCTTCCATTTCCTAATAATTGCTCCCACAGTTGATTTCTTCAAACCAAGCTGCTTACCTATTGCAGATTCAGTCTTCCCAACCTGGTGCAGGTCTACAATTTTGTTTCTGGTGTCCTTTGACAGCTCTTTGGTCTTGGCCATAGTGGAGTTTGGAGTGTGACTGTTTGAGGTTGTGGACAGGTGTCTTTTATACTGATAACAAGTTCAAACAGGTGCCATTAATACAGGTAACGAGTGGAGGACAGAGGAGCCTCTTAAAGAAGAAGTTACAGGTCTGTGAGAGCCAGAAATCTTGCTTGTTTGTATGTGACCAAATACTTATTTTCCACCATAATTTGCAAATAAATTCATAAAAAATCCTACAATGTGATTTTCTGGATTTTTTTTCCTCATTTTGTCTGTCATAGTTGAAGTGTACCTATGATGAAAATTACAGGCCTCTCTCATCTTTTTAAGTGAGAGAACTTGCACAATTGGTGGCTGACTATGATTATACTATATGATTATACTATATATGATTATAAAGATTCAAACACAAATACTTGCGTACTATTGTTTGTACAGACGTGGTACCTTCAGGCATTTAGAAATTGCTCCCAAGGTTGAACCAGACTTGTGGAGGTCTACAATTTTTTTTCTGAGGTCTTGGCTGATTTATTTTCCCGTGATGAGTTTGAAGGTAGGCCTTGAAATACATCCACAGATACACCTCCAATTGACTCAAATTATGTCAGAAGCTTCTAAAGCCATGACATCATTTTCTGGAATTTTCCAAGCTGTTTAAAGGCACAGTCAACTTAGTGTATGTAAACTTCTGACATCAACTGTATGTACTGCAGGACCAAATCGGAGTGATAAGTAGGAGAAAGTACATGCTTTGTAGGTTAGCAGTAAAACCTTGAAATCAGCCATAGCCTTAACAGGAAGCCAGAGGCTAGCACTGGAGTAAAATCTACTGAGAGGGGTAGATACAGATAACTGTGTTCTAACTGCTGTATATTCATTATCCCTAACTCTCAAACCAGTAAAATAATAAGGCCCTCTGGCACAGCAGTAAAAGTGCACCTTGAGCCATTTCAAAGTTCTGAAAACAGCCATTACCACAAGACACTGCTCAATCATCAGTCAGAGACAGCATGGACAAAGGATTTTACAGAAGCCCACAGAGAACTGACAAGCTAGTTTCTCATTGTTAAAACCCCTAAGGTCGATATCCGAAATGTAATTACAAAATACAAAAATCCCCATAATAATATGTCAGTTTAAGCTAGAGATGTGTTTTTTTGCATTGGATGCGTCCACCGCATCCGCCTATGTTGCACCTCTGCATCTTCGGTGAAAGGTGACAGAGTTAGAGCGGTGTTTGTCAGACCATGAGACATCCCAAAAATGTTATGTAGCGTACAAATGGTTTTGCGTGTTGGGACTCGTCTGAAGTTGTTATAGCCGATCTGCCAACTACTGTCTGTAACGAACAGTTTGGGCTACACACTAATATGACCCATCTGTGGACAGATGAGACACTCACAAACACGTCAATTGTTTTGCTCTAGGATGCCCACAGGCCTTGCAAGATTCGTCTGAAGGTCCCTGGTACCAGGGAAAAAATATATATATGGAGACTGTTAAGTGCCAAAAATAAGGGGTTAAGTACATAAAAAAATATCTTGATCGCTCTCAGATATAGGACAGACACTTCAGAACAAACTTTCTTTAAATAATTTTGGGGGTACTATCAGTTGTTCCATGTAGTGAATATGTTATTCAATAAGTTTGTGTGGGTATGTCTCTATAAGCTTGGCACATCTAGCCACTAGTATTTTCTGCCAATTCTTCAAGGCAAAACTGCTCCTGCTCCTTCAAGTTGGATGGGTTCCGCTGGTGTACAGAAATATTTGTCATACTACAGATTCTCAATTGGATTGAGGTCTGGGCTTTGACATTTAAATGTATTTTTTCTGGCCACTCTTCCGCAAATCCCAGCTCTGTTGAGTGTATAGAGTGGTCCTATGGACACATACTCCAATCTCCGCTGTGGAGCTTTACAGCCACTTCAAGGTTTCAAGGTCTCTTTGTTGCCACTCTGATTAATGCCCTCCTTGCCTGGTCCGTGAGTTTTGGTGGGCGGCCCTCTCTTGGCAGGTTTGTTGTGGTGCCATATTCCTTACATTTTTTTATAACGGATTTAATGGTGCTCCGTGGGATGTTCAAAGTTTCTGATATTTTTGTATAACTTATCCCTGATATATACTTCTCCAAATCTTTGTCCCTGACCTGTTTGGAAAGCTCCTTGGTCTTCATGGTGCCACTTGCTTAGTGGTGTTGCAGACTCTGGGGACTTTCAGAACAGGTGTGCATATATACTGAGATCATGTGACACTTAAATAAAGTCCACCTGTGTGCAATCTTTATGTGATTTCTAAAGGTAATTGGTTGCACCAGATTTTATTTAGGGTCTTCATTGCAAAGGGGGTGAATACATATGCACGCACCACTTCAGTTTTACATTATTTTAAACAAGTATTTTTTTTCATTTCACTTCACCTATTTGGAATATTTTGTGTATGTCCATTACATGGAATCCGAAAAAATCTACTTCAATTAGATTGTAATGCAACAGAATAGGAAAAACACCAAGGAGGATGAATACTTTTGCAAAGCACTGTAATTATGAAAAATGTATTATAAATCGTGCAAAAAATAACTGCCTGCGGCTATGGAACCCTGACCTGTTCACTGGACGTGC
Organism: Hucho hucho; assembly: GCA_003317085.1. Classification (NCBI taxonomy): domain Eukaryota; kingdom Metazoa; phylum Chordata; class Actinopteri; order Salmoniformes; family Salmonidae; genus Hucho; species Hucho hucho. Next base: position 326,634 of record QNTS01001138.1, on the reverse strand, counting down.
TACCTTGTCCCGGACCTGCTGTTTTCGACTCCTTCTCTCTACGTCACCTGCTGTCTCTAACTCTAAATGATTGGCTATGAAAAGCAAACTGACATTTACTCCTGAGGTGCTGACCACCCTCTACAACCACTGTGATTATTATTTGACCCTGCTGGTCATCTATGAACGTTTGAACATCTTGGCCATGTACTGTTATAATCTCCACCCGGCACAGCCAGAAGAGGACTGGCTCCCCCTCAAAGCCTGGTTCCTCTCTAGGTTTTTTCCTAGGGAATTTTTCCAAGCCACTGTGCTTCTACATCTGCATTGCTTGCTGTTTGGGGTTTTAGGCTGGGTTTCTGTATAGCATTTTGACATCGGCTGATGTATTTATAAAGCCCTTTTTACATTTGATTGAACTCAACATAAGAAAACTAACCCAATGGAGGAACTGACAGACCTGTACTACTTGGTGCATTAAGTTTGCTGGAACTACTCCAGCTTGCTGATAATAACGAATACACAGGATACAGAAGGTGGAAACGGTACAGTGAAATGGTACCTTGCATTATGGAGTATTTAGACATGTAGCTAGCTAAACACTGAACCATAATCTCAACTCATAACATTACTACCCTGCATGAATCTGCTGGAAACTAAAACTAACCAACTAGGTTCAATGTTAGCTAGCTAACATTAAGCTATTACTAGCAATGCAAATGGCTCTGAGATAACATTACTACACGGATCATACACATAACACTATCTAGCAAGCCAGACAGCCAGCTAAGTACAATTTAACTTGCAATGAAAACGACTTTCCGACAAAATTAGAAACATATATCTGAAAATGAAGCTAGCTAGACTCTTTTACCCGAAAACATGGATGAACGCTTCTCCCTCTGTCAAGGTTGCCCTGGTTGCCCTAAGTCTGAAGATGTAATTCGGAGACAGGTGTTTTATACAACAGCCAAATGACGTGTTCTCTTTGTCTCCCTCCACATTGTTGTAATCTAATGCTAGAATTTGTGCCATCTCATTAGCAATCATATTCTGCTTCTACTGGACATTCCACTGATTTTAAAACTCGGTCCTCCAGAAAGTGGTGAGCATCTTTCAAAAAAGCTGCATTAGAAAGTATTACATACACATACTGATCAGCTACGGTTATAGACAGAACTGTGCATGGCAGACCAATCTGAACTTGGCTTGTCCAGCCCATCCATTATCTCAGCCAATCATGGCTAGTGGGAAGTTTCCTATCTTTTTCTGTGGCTAATCCAACAAGGCTCATTTTGATAAAAATATACTTATTGAAGAGGTAGGGTTTCAGATGTTTTCGGAAGATGGGCAGGGACTCTGCTATCCTAGCTTCAGGGGGAAGAACAGAGTACTTGGGTTGGGGTGTAGGGTTTGAACATAGCCTGAAGGTAGGGAGGGGCAGTTCCTCTTGCTTCTCCATAGGCAAGTACACTGAACAAAAATAAACGTTGGTCCCATGTTTCATGAGCTGAAATAAAAGATCCCTGAAATGTTTTGTATACATAAAAAGCTTATTTCTCAAGTTGTGATCACATAGTGTTTGCATTTCTCCTTTGCCAAGATAATCCTCCATCTGACAGGTGTGGCATATAAAGAAGAGTATTAAATAGCGTGACCATTACACAGGTGCACCTTGTGCTGGAGACAAACTGTCACTAAAATGTGCAGTTGTCACACAACAGAATGCCACAGATCATAAAATTGGCATGCTGACTGCAGGAATGTCAACCAGATCTGTTGCCAGAGAATTGAATCTCAATTTCACTATGCCTCCAACATTCGTTTTAGAGAATTCAGCAGTACGTCCAACCGGCCTCACAACCGCAGAACACGTGCATGGCGTTGTGTGGTTTGCTGATGTCAACTTTGTGAACAGTGACAAAAGAAAGGAATTACCGGTCTGTAGTTTGACGTCAGAGGGTTTGAGTGCTGTTTTTTTTGAGGAGTGGAGTGACTGGCCATTTTTTAAGTCAGAGGGGACGCATGAGTTTATGAGGTCTCCAGAGATGGTCTGGAGAAGAGAAGAGGGGATGGTTGTCGGGCGTCCGGACGTCTTTAGTTGCAGAATTTCAGCAAGAGAGAGGGGAGAAAGAGGTCAAGGCGTAGTGTAGTTCTGTGTGAGTGGGACCAGCGAGACTCTATAGGCTGAGAGAATGAGGAGCGGATGTCGTCAACCTTCTTTTCAAAGTAGTTGACAAAGCCATTCATCCGCAAATAGGGAGGAGGAGGGGTGGAGGATCATGGAGGGAAGCACCTAGTGGGCGATATATGACGACAATGTTAAGGTTGAGTGGACAAGTGAAAGTATGGAATTCAAATGAGGAGATGGACATGGACAGGTGTGGTGGAGAAAAGAGAAAATCTCCACTTAGGAGAAATGAGTAGCCCTGTGCCACCACAGCGACGACCAGATGCTCTCGGACTATGAGAGAACACGTAGTCAGATGGAACTGGAGTAGCAGTATCATCTTCGGTGATCCATGTCTCAATTTGGAACTGAAGGGCAGCACAGACTGAAATGAACTCAGCATTTTTGACGACAGATTGGCAGTTCCAAATGCTGCCAGAGCAGGAATTCCACATGGGTTGTGTGCACAGGGTACACAAATTAGAAGGGTTCTAGCCAAGGGGTGGAGAGTGTCTGTAAAGCCTAAAGGGAATGGAGCACAGGTATAGAAAACACATACATTGTTGAGAAAGCTTAAAAAGAGAACAATTAGATCTGAAAATAACTAGGTAAGATGCTCAAGTGAGAGAGGGGTGAGGAGCCTTCCTCTCTTTCCTTCCTCAAATAACTCAGAAGATAACTAAGACGGTTCTGTCGAGTTTTTGGCGACGAGACCACCGCTGACACGAACAACTGAGAAAGCAGGGGAGACTGAGGTACTAACAGTAATTGCTAAATGCCTAGCAAAGGTGAAGAGCACACCTACCGGTACTAATTGCTGATTGCCTAGGAGAGGAGAAACCACTCCCATTCCAATACAGCAACAGTCACAAATTGCCATGCCCTGGTCATCAATCAACTGCAAGTTATGAGCACTCAGCACACACCAAGTACGCTACTGGGAAGACAGACAACACTTAGTTGATTTCCTTAGCTTGCAAAAAGACAGTGCTAGACAACAACAGAGTTAAGACAAAAATTATACTTATCACTCCTGGAGATCAGGAGTCCTCTGGCTATAGATTGAAGTATACTGAGATGGAGCCTGAGAAGCTGGTTATATATTTGGTAAAGAGGTGAAACCAACCTCCCTCCAATATAGCCACTGATTACCAAAACAACATCAGTCACAAATTGACCTGCCCCTTAATCCTGGTTTATGTGTCAACAATCAACTGCAAGTTATGAGCAATCAGGAGTCCACACACCAAGTAAGTTACTGGGAAGACTGCACTTAAAGTAGCAAAACGTTAGTAATAGACAACTGTCTAAGACAAAAATTATACGTATCACTCCTGGAGATATCAGGAGTCCTCTGGCTATAGATTGATGTACCTCAACCTCGCTTACCTTACTCTTTCTAAACTTTGCTATTATAATTGACTCACTCTTTTTTTGGTCTCAAACCATTTATCTGTGTAATACAGTGTCAAAACACACTATTATTTTCTTGCTCCCCGAACCACGTTTTTTCACCTCTAAAGACTCACATCCATTGCCTGCCCCCGCCCCTCCAAACACACCACACACAAACATACACACACACACACACACACACACGTACACACACAAAAACAAAGAAGCACACACACGTCTAATGCAGCCTTCCCTCCTCCTAAGTGTTGGCGTTATTGAGCTATGATTGGTTGTGCACGTTGAACCCCATCTCTATGGCACTTTTTTTTCTTCCTTAGTGGCCAGGGGTGTGACAGATGTTACCATGAGGATGGACCACCTCTATACCTAGTTACCAAGATGGATAGAGTAGTGAGGAGGAGGGGGAGAAAAAAAGGAGGATTGGAGATTAAATGAAAGTTATTTGGTGCTGGGTATTATAAGTCATGTGTTCTCTTAATCTGAAATGAAAACGGGACAGGCAGTACAGTTTTAGCCCCCAAGGAGAGAGAGAAGAGGCTAAAATCAACATCCCATGAGGGATGAGCGTTCTCAATTATTCCCTGATTTTCCACCCCTTTAACTGCAATGCCTGCTTCTTGGATAGTATATGAACATGTGATGATCAATAATCTGCCTACAAAGTGTGTTAACATTTTAAAATTAGCGGTTGTTTCTGGGCTGAGTCAATCTATCTTGACATTTCTCTCTTTACCACGTGTAACCCCAAGAAAGCCAGCAGGGGGGGCTGCCTCCCTTGTTCAGAGAACTTAGTCCAACTCTCTGTTCTGAATTGGTCTGCATTGCAGTCTAGTTTCATAAATGTCCACATTTCATTAAGCCCTAATACAAATCATCTTCTGCTTTTTATATTTTAGGAGAACAATGCTAAAACAGAGACTGAGAATTTATTTATATATATTCCCCTAACATTATATAAATGATCAGTGTGAGATAAGATTAGACTCATGACAAAAAACATATCCTAAAATCATATCCTGATGTTGTTTACACTGCCTCAAAGTTTCAACCTTGTGGCAGGGAGTGCAGTGTAACATAATGACCAGCAGATAGCTCGATGAAACACTAGGCAAGGCTTCCATTGATCCAGGTTTATTAGACAAAAGCAATATCGCCCAAAAAATCTATGCGACATGTGTAATGGAAACGGCAGATATAGGATACATTTTCTAAAGATCGACAACATTTTTGTCTGTAGTCTTTTCTTTTGTCAAACTTTCTTTATTGTGACACATTATGAGGGAAACTATTTTTCAAATAAGTTATGATTGCTGAATACTTTTGAAGGTAAGTTGGGCACGTGAAGTCGTCACATAACTATAAGCTCCACTCCACATTTAATTATCAATGCCTACTGCTTGCAAAATATTTTTTTTCTACCATAAAAATGTTTATTTGCAGGACAAGGATTGTCCTGACTTTCAAGCAGTGGCGGATGGTGCCATGTAAGATGAGGGAGGACAATATATATATATTTTTATTAACATTCTAATAGCATATTGGATGACTGTTATTCATATTCCATTCACCCAGCTCAGTGTAACATCTATAGGTTTAGGTTACTACATGATACATTTTCCCTACACCCATCATGAGCATGCTACAACCTAGCCTATGAATGTAAGTTTACAATGTAGGTGACACTTTCAATACCGCCTTGCACACTTGCCTGCTTCTAGCTTACCTAAGATGTAATCATTAGTCCAACACTTGCAAACGAGAGTTTCTATTGGACAAATTCAGGTATGTTTAATCCAGTTTTGTTACGTTTACTTCCGTTTAAGAAAAAAAAAATCTGCAGAATGAATTCACAGTTCAGTATCATAGCAGCCACAAACAGCATGACCATTTTTTCATTGTATAACTCCTTCTCGCATCTACACGCTCTCCTCCTTTAACCTTTTCCCTTTTGCGTGTGGACTTCAGTGCACAATACAACAGCTGTCTGTGACCAGGCGAAAAAAACTTTCCTAGCCAAACCTTCATATCATAACTGCTAACCGCTACACAGGGCATAAATTGTTGTCACCATATTAGCTAACGTCATAGTCAATATATCTAGCTATTAGGACTAACTCGTTAATAAACCTGCTACAATCATGCAGTAGTGTGCAGCAAGCAGTTTAGCAGTTACACAAGTGGGCTCCAGTGGCAAAAACATAATAAAACCAAAAGCTTACATTGACTTGGAAGTTTTGGCTAGCCATAGCCAGCTAGCTAACATAGCATCGATCTCTGTTTTGAGTCAGGTGTTTGAGTAGGCTAAACTTGCTAGGTGTATTCGCTAGCTAGGTGAGTGAAAATGCTTCAACTTCATTTTTTAAGAAATGTATTTGTTCAAAACTGTTCAACTATTCTCTTTCTCCTTTTTTGTGTGAACTAGTCACAGCATTGTATGCACTGCAGTACTAGCTAGCTGTAGTGTAGGCTTTCAGTGATAGATTTATTCTCTGATCCTTTGATTGGGTCAACAACATATCAGCTCATACTGCAAGAGCTCTGATAGGTTAGATGACGTCCTCCGGAAGTTGGCATAATCTCTGTGTCAATGGAATTGGGTGAGAAGCATAAGCCAACGTAGGATTTGTAATGAAGTCAATGTACCCAGAGGAGGACGGAAACTATCTGTACTCCGGCTACACTATGGTGCTACCTTAGAACGTGCTGTTGAGGCTATTGTAGACCTTCATTGCAAAACAGTGTGTTTAATCAATTATTTGGAGAGGTGAATATACAGTACCAATCCAAAGTTTGGACACGCCTACTCATTCAAGGGTTTTTCATTACTTTTTGTATGTTCTACATTGTAGAATAATAGTGAAGACATCAAAACTATGAAATAACATTTACTAAGAAAAACATCTAATATATTTTCAATTTGAGATTCTTCTAAGTAGCTACACTTTGCCTTGACAGCTTTTTCTCATGGTTCCTCCTGGCATCTGGTCTCTTCTCTGCACCTGGGTCCAAACTTACCAAGTCACGGCAAACTTATGCCACAACTTGGACCCAGCAGAGATCACCCAGATGCGGAATGTGGTAGCCCACCAAGAAGCACTCTTAGGACGGCAGCAAGAACAGCTCTCCCAAATTGTTGTGATCCTTCAGGCACTTGCCCCCTCCAACCACGGCACGCCCCCATCCCAGGAGGAGCCAATGCCTAGGTCTCATCGTCGTGGTTCCTTCAGGGAACCTGCACCGGGAATCCAAGGTCCCAACCCCCGAGCGGTATGACGGCCACCCGGGAAAATGCAAGGGGTTCCTCACTCAGTGTTCTCTGGTGTTCGAGCTACAGTCTTCTCCGTTCCACACTGATCGGGCCATGATCGCCTACATCATCTCTCTACTCTTGGGCAAGGCCCTGGCATGGACAATGGTGGTGTGGGAACAGCAGCCACCATCTTGCAGATCCATAGTAGCCCTCACTGCGACGAATCTAGGACCACCCAGTCGGCGGATGAGAAGTTGCCAGCAGAGTGTTCAACCTCCGCCAAGGGGCCAGACCAGTGGCTGCCATTGTGTTCCACACCCACGCCGGTAAGAGTGGGTGGAATACGGAGGCACTCCATCGAAGATGAACTGGCCACTGAGGAACTGGGAGAGGACCTCGAGTCCCTGATAATGCTAGCAATCAGGATTGACAACCAGATCCGGGAACAGGTGAGACAGCGCCCTCTTGACACCACTCCAGCATTCCGGTTTCCTGAGCACCCCAAGCTCACTGAGCCAAGCATGGAGGATCCCATGCAGCTGGGTCGCACACGTCTGAGCCCACAGGAGGGTGACAGGCAAATGCGCTAAGGATGCTGACTCTACGGCGGAGGTCTCTGTGCTACATGCCCGGAGCTGACAGGAAACGCCAGGGCTCGCCAGGACAGGGGGAGACCCTGAAGAGCTGTACAATTACCTCCCGGCTACCCAGTCACCGTCTGTTACATCCCGCAACCCTCCACTGGAATAACCGTCAGCACCAGATTCAAGCATTTGTGGACTCCGGGGCCGCAGATAATTTCATTGATCAAGACTTCGCCAGAGTTACAGATCCCCTGCGTGAAATGTCACATCCCTCTGCAGATTCAAGCCCTCGATTGATGCCCCATTGGCTCAGGTCAGGTGCAATATCAGACCAAGCCCATTCTACTGCAGTTTGGGGTGAACCACTCTGAGACTCTCGTTTTCTGTTGTTCACTGCTCCCATGAACCCCAGGGTATCCCTGGCTAGCCCTACCCATCCCTAGCCCAATGTATAATGTTAGGGCCCTATCAGGCTCAGGTCAGATAGCTGTACAATTAATCTCCATCATTCATTGAAGTTGATGGGTCAGTTATAACAAAACATTTTGATATTGCTAATCATTTCAATGACTTTCATTACTGGAAAAACTCAGAACTGAAATTACATTGAAAATCATATACAGTATTTGTATAAAATATCTAATAAGAAAGAGAATGATTTCTGTTTAGAATTTGGTCAACTTAGTGTGAAAGAGTTGGAAAAACTATAGTTATCCCTCAATAATGATAAGCCACAAGGTATAGACAACCTTGATGGGAAGCTATTATGAATGGTAGCAGACCGTATTGCCACCCTTATTTGCTATATCTTTAACCTAACCTAAAGGAGTGTTTGTGTGTCCACAGGCGTGGAAGGCAGCTAAAGTAATTCCACTACCTAAAAATAGTCAAGCACCCTTTTCTGGCTCTAACAGCCACCCAATTAGTTTGGTTCCTGTTCTTAATAAACTGATGGAGATAATTGTATTTGACCAAATATTGTACAATCCTATTTTGCAGAGAACAGGTTAACTAATGACCTTCAGCATGCGTATAGAGAAGGGCACTCAACTTGTACTAGACTGAATAAATTCATAAAAAGATGATAGTTGGAGCTGTATTGTTCGATTTCAGTGCAGACTTTGATGTTATTGATCATAAATTGTTGGAGAAACTCACTTACTATGGCTTTTCATCACCTGCCATTACATGGTTGGAGAGTTGTTTATCCAGTAGAACCCAGTGTTCTTCAATGGAAGCTTCTCTAACATCAGATATGTACAGTGTGGTGTCCCTCAGGACAGTTGCCTTGGGCCATTACTCTTCTCTATTTTTACAAATGATTTGCCACTGGTCTTACAAAAGCTATAATGACTATGTATGCAGATGATTCCACCTTCTAAATGTCATAACCCAAAGCCAGTGAGCTCACTGAAATTCTAAATAAGGAGTTAGCCAGAATCAGAATGGGTGATTAATAATCGGATGTATTTTAGACCATCTAAACCTAAAATAATTGTATTTGGTTCATAACATTCTCTAAGACCTAAACCTCAACTGGAGTTGTCTATAATGCGTGTGACCATTTAAAAAATTGAGGAAGCTAAACTCTTAGGTATAACATTGGATGGTCATTTATCATGGTCAAGTCATATTGACACTGTTGTTGTGATGATGGGGGTATTGTTGTTATAAAAATATGTTCTGCGTTTTTGACACATATCAACTGTACTAGTTGTTCAGGCTCTGGTCTTGTCCATATTACCAGACAGTACTCAAGATGAGACAAGTGTAGCAAAGAAAGACCTAGCAAAGCTGCAGCTGGCACAAAACAGAGCAGCACGCCTTGCCCACTGCACACACAGAACTAACATCAACAACATGCATCCCAGTATTTCCTGGTTGAGGGTTGATAAGAGATTAACTGCTTCTCTTCTAGTTTCTTTTGATGAGAAGCATTACTGTAATGGAATTTCCAGATTGTCTGCATAATCAAATAACATTCCGCTCATGCACCCATACATATCCCACAAGACATGCCACCAGAGGTCTCTTCACAGTCCCAAGTCCCCTAAAAATTCACAGCAACGCACAGTATTATACTGAGCCATGATTGCATGGCAAATTGATCTTTAAGAAATGGATTAAACAATATCTAATGGAACGGCGGGTACTGGGAGGGGACACACACACAAACAAACACACACTCTAATACACACATTACTTGTTTAGTTGTATTGTTTGTATTATTTTGTTTTTGTATATCGTTGTATTTTACATTTCTGTGACTGTTCTTGTCTGTCAGTGTATCAGTGTTTTGTTACTTGTCATGTTTTGTGTTTTTTTGTGGACTCCAGGAAGAATAGCTGCTGCTTCCACAAAAGTTAATGGGAATCCAAATAAATAAATAAACAAATGATTAATATAACACCCAACACAGGTGTCACAAGTCCTGGGATTTTCTCACATAAAGTATATCTGTATAATTGTATGGAGTTCAGTATACATTTCTCTACACCAGGCTCCCAGTGTAGCAGGAATTATCTTGGATTTTTATTTAAGTTTTTTACATTGTTCATTCTCACAATGTCTATCTGGTTCATTTCCTGATTATACATCCAGTTCACATAACCAGTCAAACTCTACAATAGGTCTGAGGCAGCTGTTACAGTGTCTCATAACAGGCTACATCGAGTGCTGCTTGGATGTAAATATCTCGGCTCATCCAAGATGGCTGCCATGGGTTCAGCCCTGACTTAAGGGCTTCCCTGGGGCAATCAGCGGGAAGTAGGCCTGTGAGTATGGATGCTGTGCAGATCAACATTGGGCATGAAAACAAGCACAACACCCTCTTTGCGCCAGGAAGTATTGTCTCCTCTCCTGCTCCCCCGGTGTTATTGAGCCCCTCAGACACTGTGAAGCTATCGTCTGGCAATTAGCAAGCGTTAGTACTTATCACGGCCCACCTGTTACCATGTGTTCTGTCTTACCTTCCTAGACTAGTTCAGTGTGGTCTTGCTGTGAGTGGCCAGGCAGCCTGTGTAGAAGGCAACTAGAGAGAAGATCAGAAGGCACACCTTAAAAACAAATAATCATGAAAACACACTGACAAAAATATCTACCAGATACGCACAGACATGCATGCTCGTACAAAGACAGATAGACATAAAAGAACCTCAAGGTTGAATATAAAATACATTCCTCTCCTCACTATGCCATCACACTCCTCCATTCACCTCCCATAGCATTCAATCTAATTCAATTAAAGGTCAAAATGTTAAGTAGTATTATTCTCGTGTACCAGTGGAATTAGTCATTCAAGGTCAAATCTAGTGATGTAAACCGGTGATTGGATAATGATCCATCCAGACTCCTGTACTGTCTAGGTCACATGGTTTTCATTCCCCTCATGAAGCTTCATTTAATTATTTTTAAGCTTCTTTGACTCTCCTGAGCCAATGTTTCCCTTATGTTCATTTAGACTTTGCTGCCACTCCAAACAATATGATAAATAATAATAATAATTTTCAGGATGGTAAAACATTTTCAGTTTAAAGACTAAAACCAGAAATAAAATATGTAGGAAATATAAGGGACCTACATATCTTTTTAAAATATCACTTTTGTAAACTAACCACCAAAATAAAAACTAGACAGTCATGGAGAATCTAAAATTCAAAAAATGCCATGGCATGGGGCCCACATAAATGTATTATAATGTTTGAGTCACTCAGATATCATAACAACATGGTAAAAGTCATAGCAAAATATATATAATTGCGGTAAATTTGCTATAAAATCATGCCAAAATGTGTGGAACTGCAGGGAATTAGCTTTAAAACTGTAAAATTGTATTTTTGCCCAATTGCGAAATGTGTAGAATTGCAGGAAAATTGCTTAAAAACAGCAACATGTTGTCTCTGCGGGCAAGAGGAGGGTCTCTAAAATGTTTGACACCAGTGGAGCCCCGGACCTTGAAGGATGGGAGACCCACGTTATAGGCACGGACCACTCGGACACGACAAGGTGTGTTGCCAAAATCAGTGGCCAGCCCCAAGATGAGCCTGTCAGCAACCAGCTCATCAGCAGCTTGCAGGAGGAGCAATATTGATGTAAAAAAAATAATGAAAATGAATGGTCTTCTTGTCCTAGTTATGAGCCACCCCGCATGGCTGCCAATGTGATAAGGATGCAACCAGGGCCAACGCGGTTACTCATGTGCAGGGCATAGTCTTCTTTTGAACTGTTCATCCCAGACACCATGGAGAAATCATTCTCGACTGCATTAATTTGGAGGGAAGTCGGGTTTTTGGAGAGAGATGGACCAAACTCAATTACATACATACTTTGGGATTCTTAAGCTTGCTGGTATTTTCAGAACCTGTGGGTTTCAGAAACTGGCAGAGAACTTTTCCGTGCAACAATATCTCTGGAAAACTTCCACATTATTTCCAGGATTATCCACTTCGATAACCGAGACACCAGACCAGCTCGGCGGCAGAGCTAGCTAACTGCAATCAGGTCAGTGTGGGACAAGTGGGTGGACCGCCTTCCCCTGTTTTACAACCCTTGGCCCAACATGACTGTTGATGAGCAGCTTATGGCATTTAGGGGCTGCTGCCCCTTCAGGCAGTACATACCGTCTAAACACGCAAAATATGGAATCAAGATCTGGGCTGCCTGTGATGTTGCTTCATCATATGCGTGGAACTTGCAAGTGTATATGGGGAAGCCAGATAAAGGAGCCCCTGAGAAGAACCAAGGGATGCGGGTTGTCCTGGACGTGACACAGGGACTCCGTAGCCACAACATCAAATGCAATACCTTTTTTACTTTGCACAAGCTGGGACAGGAGCTCCTCAAGAGGAAGCTGACGATGGTAGGAACAGTACGAAAAAACAAGCCAGCGCTCCCACCTCAGCTGTTGAACAGGCCTATCAATTCCTCTAAGTTTGTGTTCACGGCCGACACGTCCCTAGTGTCCTACGTGCCAAAGAAAGGCAATAATATGGTATTCATGAGTACGCTGCATAGGGATGGGAGAATCTGTGGCCAGGAACATCAAAAACCAGAAATCATAATGGATTACAATGCCACAAATGGAGGGGTGGACAATTTAAGCAAGCTGGTGACTGTCTACAGATGAAAAAGATTAACCCTACACTGGCCACTTCTGATATTCTGCAACATCTTGGACATCTCGGCATACAACTCGTTTGCCATCTGGATGGCGTTGAACCCAGATTGAAACAGAGGGAAGCTCCAGAGGAGACAGCTCTTTTTCGAGAAGCTGGGCAAGGCATTGGTAAGACCTCAAATCCAGCGGAGGCAACATATCCCAAGGACCCCAGCTTCTGCAGCCACTGTGAGGAGGATTCAAGAGGAGGATGCTGGTGCCCCATCCTCCCGACCCACAGAACCAACAACTCCAATACCAGAAGTATGTGTGATTTATGTTGTTGCATGTGTGTGTGTCTGACTTACCTACCTTGGCCTGCTGTAAATATATATGTGAGTGAGATGTTAGTAAAATTCCTGAACTAAGTGTTTTCATCATTCTAGATTGCAGCACGTACCAACAAGAAGAAGCCCTACGATGTGTGTGGACCCAAGAAGAACAGGAAAACACAGTACACATGTATTAAGTGCAAGAAATACCTTTTGAACACACACAGTAAAATGATGTCCCTCATTTGGTGTGTAGTACGGCCGTCATTTGTGTTCAATGGGGCTCATTTATCATTTCCATAAAATACTGCATGTAAAATGTGTCCTTCCAAATTGTTCAGTTCAAGGAAATAAACATCATTAGTGATTAAAACCTTGTTTCATTTATATTTGTTCAAGATAAACATGATTTATTCCACCCATGTCTTAAATTTTTTTAAGATTTATTGCTAAATGTGATCTAGCAGAGGAAAATGGCAAATATTAACCATGTATGCTGTCTATATTGCTTGTAATTGATATTAGTCAACATCTAAGTATTAAGTATCTTTACGTAAAACGTTACAGCTTTATTGTTTTAAAAACCCAAGTCCATCAGACCCGCGAACATTGGGTGAATGGCAAAAACATGAACACCACACAAATGTTAATCAGGGAAAAGAGGGGACTTAGCTATTAATACAAATAGCCTATACATTCCATTACAGCATCACGATCAAAGGTTTGGGCAACACGTCTCTCCATGAAGTTAAACGCAGACATCTCGGAATTCACAAAGTCAAAGTCGCACACTTGGCACATCAAAAAAATCCACTACATTGTAGTTAGCGTTAGATTGCAGTTAGATTGCATAATGGCTCTCTGGTAGCTAGCTACACACAAACCAAGAAAACAATATATAATCTACCTCCTCCATCTCCTGTAGTTATAGAAACTAATTTGAATTGAAGAATATCCTTAAACTGCTCAACTACCACTATTCATTATCTCAATCTATCCAGCAATGTCACCATCATCTAAATAATTTGATGCATTCAGTCTTTTGTTTTTCTTTCAATTAGCTGAATGCAGATGGGTAACCCCAGGCTTCTGCCTATTTATTTAAAGCTGCTATGTTTCATCAGTTGGGCTAAAGGTTATGATGATTTTAAAGAACAAATTGTGTGTCAGATGGTTTCAACATAATTTTATTTTCATTCATTTTCGAGTTGAATGTCCTTTTAAAAAGTCACCAGAAGTGACCTTCTCCCCAAGTTTACTTTGCCACCACTACTGAAAAAAATCTTTGGAAACACTGCCTGAGCAATGTAGAATGTCACAGGCCGACTCATAGCCTGTGGCAAAAATGAGGGGACACGAACAACAGGTATAGGCCAATCAAAAAGGTTCTTTATTATAAACCAAAAACTATTAACTTTAAACAAAGAAAAAGGAATGAGGTGTGAAAATGTCATAATGTAAGGTGTATGTAAAGTGCAGGGATGCGTGAATCTGTGTGTGAACATGACTGAGTGGAAACTATGTAAAACTACAAAGGAACAAACAAAACAGGATCATACCTGGAGGAGCAGAGAGAGAGAGAGAAAAGTGATTGTGAAGCAGTTTAAATACCCTGAGCCCAGGTGGCTCCAGTCACTAACAACCCTCCTCTGCCTGCAGGAAGAACCGCCCCTGCAATGCAGAGGAGGGGCCGTGACAAGTACAATATAACCTGCAGCTGTTATGTTCATGAATAGACACCAGTTTGACAAGGTCTGCAGATGGAACAGATATGTAGGCACGCCTTTTAACACCGTGTCCCAGTACCTTTTCCAATAGACCTATTTTCCCTCTCCAATTTTTTACTTACTTCACTCTGAGGTAATGGAATTCTGCCCATTCCTGTCTCCTCTGCGACCCAGAGAATGTCAAAGATTAATTGGCTTGGCATTCCAGGTGATCCCGTTGGCACAGGAAAACTGTTAAAGCATGGGCCTCATACCCCACTGGAGTTATGTTCTCTGAAAAGTGTGGAAATGCTGAATAAAATACTGCAGGTAACAGAACAGCACATTTTCCACCTCAGGAGAGGAACAACTTTGCTTTTCCCGTACCGTGTGGTGGTAACTGCAAGTACAGGACCCATATTGTCTGGGTTCTATTGCATGTCATGATTTGTCATAATCTCCAGCCTTCTCTTTCTCTACCCCTAACCCACTCTTGTTTAATGCATTTGTTTGCTACAGAGCCACTCTCTCACACTTTCTCTCCTGCTTTGCCTTTTCACTCTCTTTCTCGCTCACTTTCTCCCTCTTTCTCTCCCTCTCTCTTTCTCCCATCTCCCTCTCTTTCTGTGTGACAATTTAAGAAGCTTCAGAAAGTGTCCAGAATATGCTTGGCCCCACACATACCAGCGACAGAAAGTCTAGCCTTGACAATAGCACCGGAATTATATTCCTTGGATTCCAAATGGCCTTTTGTTAACCATTCCCCCTAGAGTATAGGCACATGCCCCAGAGCCTCTTCAATAATGCGTTTTGTTTCCACAAATGAAAGGTTTTAAATATGGCTGTTTTTTGTAATATGGTTTGTATGGGAGCAGACAGAGAGACATGATGTGGTAGTCAGTGCTGGTTCGGATAGAACCTAATGCTCTCTCTGCCACCATGTGTGTTTGTTTTATCACCACAGCACATGTTTTCAATCTGGAAATTAAAAACCACCCTTGTGTTTTATTTGATGTTCGATCCAAACACTATGTGCTACTTTTTTCCATTAACACATGTTGATAGGGATTAGACCCTTGCACTGAGCATCATTGATGTTAACTAGAGCGACAGGCTCGCATTCAGAGATGATTAACAAAAAGTCTAACTCATTTTGCAAGGGAATGTGGCCCGCATGTGTTAGTCTCCATGGCTTTCCTCCTCTGACTCTAACCTAATCATTCCTGAGCCACTGTTCCCAATACTTCTGCCACACTGACTCTAACACAGTCTCTCCTTTACCGCTGATCCTGAATGTGCTTCTCCATCGTCCCAAATGGAACTCTGAGGTCCAGGCTGAAAAAAATACAGTTTTTTAAAATCAATACTCAGTAATGTGAGTAATATGGTTTTATGGTATCAGCTCCAGAATCGGTCAATGTCAAAATGAGGCCCAGATACACTGACAGAAACACTACTACTACACTGACTCTCCATTTCCATTGATTATGGACCTTTGACTCCTACCCAACACAGTCTGACACAGCTAAATGGTTTTGGACTCTTTGTCTTTAGCTTTGGTCACCAGTTTCACTGATACTGGGACTGTAACTCTTTGTCACTGCTTTTGGACTCAAACCCAGTTTGTCTTTTGAAGTTGATCCTTGGTTAGTGGCTGGGTCTCCTGTCTTCTGACCGCCATGCTACAGAGCACTCAATAATGTAGGTTAAGAAAGCAGTGGTGTCCAGTGAGCTCAATCCTGCACTTCCTGAGTGATGCACTCACAATCAAGAGAGACTGAGTACAATAGAGAGAAACAGGGAGAGACAGTTGGGTGGAGTTAACACAGAGGCAGAGAGAGAGATCCAAGGAGAGACATAAAGCGGGAGAGATACAAAGAGAGCGAGAGCGCAAGAGGAAAGAGAGAGAGCGAGAGAGGAAAGAGAAAGATAATGGAAGGCAATGAAATGTGTAGTGTAATTGAGGTTTAAAAAAGTAATCTGCACATTTTTCATTTGGGTGGCCCCAGCGGGAAACGATGGCACTACTGTTGACGTTGCAAGCGCCATGCTCTACCAACTGAGAAACACAGGACCATGTTACCACATGAGGATGAGGATAAGACATGTTGGCTTATGTTACAGTATCATAAAGACACTTCCAAACATGTCCTCTTAGATCCTAAAATCGTTTGGTAACACTTAATTTTATGGGGTCCTAATTAAAATACAAATATATGTAATACAACCTCATTGACACAACTCTGCAATAAAAGGTTCTGGTGTCTGACGTCTAGACCCAGGTCAAACTTTTTTCTCAAAATCATGGGAGCTTATGAGCGTTATATAAAAATAAAAAAAATGAACAGTGCATTTGACCTGGATAGCAACAGTATCTTGAAAAGCTTGAAAATGGGTCAATGACTTTATTAACCATCATCAATTAAACATTTTTGGAACCATTAATAAATCATTATGGTTAAAATTGTGAGATAGTCATTCAGTGCTTGCCAAATTGTGAGCCTATTAACACAGAGTTTCTAAAACCCAGAGTTCCAGCATATTGAGACTTCCGGGAACGCTTGCGAAGCAAACTCGGCAGACCAGACCAGGGTTTGGGGTCAATGAGAGAAGTGAAATATTCTTCCTTAGTTGTTATTTCTCTCGATTTCTAAAGGCACAAGCTAGATTTGAGCTAATTTCTTAATAAGTAGCTGAACACGTTATTATGCCAACCTCATGAAAGTGACAAACTGATACGTTTTCATTTTAGTCTAAAACAAGTTCATGCCGATGGTGTGCCTTTACTTTGATCACATGCACATGCGCAGTTCGGTGCGACACGACAGTATCTGCGCACGAGCTTAGCTAGCTATGCCTACAAGAGTGATCTGGGATCAAAAGTGAACCAGTTTCTACATATCTTCATACTTAATCAGATTTGCTATTAACCTTGGTTAAATAATGGTTTATAAAAGCACTTAAAATGGCCATAAAACAAACTCTTATTCCATCTTGTAACCTTGCAAGATTACTCAAATGTAACTAAGTTTACTTAAAACATTTTAGGAAACGAATGACAATTTTTTTTCTCCATTAGCCTGAACTCAATTATAAACATTAAATACAAAACTGTGAGTTAACTATACTCAAAAAGCAAAAGTTCTAAAGCAGAAGAGTTACACTTGGCCAACTTCAAAGTGAAGGTGTGAAAAAACATGTTCAACCCCTTCAAAACCGCCCCTGTTCCATAAAGGGTAAACAGGTTGCCTAGGGCAAGAGAGGAAGAAGCCAAGCAATAGGAATATGGGCCAAAAGAGGTCAATGAGCAAGAGTTTAAAATGTAATGGCTTATTTGCTATGTGAGGTTTATTTGATAGAAGTTTAGTAATGCTACAAGTGTACTGATAAGTAGGACACCCGACATCCCTGAGATGGCTATGCTTATTCATGACATGAGGCTAGTAGCATAGCATCTCTCTCCATTGAATACAAGTGGTTGACCTCAACACCTCTCATCGAATATTCCAAAAAGAATTAAAACAACAAGATGTATCCACCAATACAAAGAAAGGAATAGGCGGGAGCTTTGACAGCCCACCATTCCGCTCTGTGGACAACGAATCCCATTGTTAGGGTGGAGACATAACCATCTCGTCATTATATCCACATTTCTGCTAGGGCCTTAGGCCTGTGCAGACAGCTAAGTAGAGCAAAGGAGATAAGGAGGTCTTTATATAGCTTTTTCCGACAGACGTATGGGGGATATTTTCAAAATAAACTCAGGCTGAAGATGTGAAGTAAAGGGACTCAATCTATCCATAAATGTGCACACAAGTAATTAGTGCCGAGTGTCAACTGGAAACAGAGGTGCAAGCTTGAAAAATATAAAGTACAAAATAACTTTAGCCCCAGTAAATTCCAACTGATACCATGGAAAAACAGACATTTGTCACTACACATGATCATAGCAGAACGTAGTGCAATCAAGATGTTGAGAGTATTGTACTACATGCGTTATTATAATTTTCTCCTTATATGAGATCACTTTAAGTTTCCGCACTTTTGATAATGATTGTGCTGCAAACACTCCTGGAGTGAGATTAAGCGGCATGCAGCTTTCAGTTCCAACCTATTCTTCAATGGCACTGTAATAATAACTTAATAACTCAAGGAATTAGTTATTAGAAATACAAAGGATTGAAATAATGAATAAATAGCTAAATGTGAAATAATTAATGTTTTTTTTTAAATACACATGCACGATTATTGTTTACAGTGGAACATTTCTCTATCACAGGTTTACCTTTAGTCACGTGGTAGCATGACCCAGCCATGTTGTTGAAGTAATGTTGCTTAGCCAAGTCTGTGGAAAATGTAAAAGTGGAGTGGTTTTAAATATGACAATTATCAGATGTAACAGATCATCTAGTCATGATTCCCCTTATTGACTATCAAATAATTAGCTTACATTTGGCATGCCCAAACATTTAGAACAATTTCTGCATTTTCATATTTCTAAGAACGGCTCTGAATTGTATAAAGTACATTCTATCGTGGATGTGAAAGAAGGGGACAGAGCAGATGGCTACACTGAATATTCAGCTGGCAATAAGGAAATAAGTTGCTGACCATGCATCTTCTGCTTGCTACATTCACACCCTTAATGTATGTTAAATCGGCTAATTAGCTAACTCAATATAAGCAGGGGATTAAGTGAGAATGAGCAATAACAGCCACAGTCACACACAGTGCGAGAGGACGAGAACAGTGCTCGCGCAGCAGTCATTAGTTAGTGCTAAATTAACTTTAGCTAGCTAACCACCTCGAACAGCTAGCTATAAATAATTGTATTCTGGCTCAAATAATTGTATTCAAACCTCATGGCAAAGAATGATTGCACCAGTGCAGCGGCCACCTTTAAGTTAGTGAACCAAATTAGCTAGCTACCTAACTGCACTGGCTAAGTTAACGTTAGCTAGCTAGCCTAGCGAATTTGTGTTTTTGAAGCCATGTTTTAGAAAATGATATATATTAAAATGATTGACAACCTCAATGAAGCATTCTGTAATAAATTGAAAGATTTTACTTACCGTGACAAGCTGCACTCACATGTTCAGCTCCTTTCCCTCTTCTATGAGATTAAATAGGTTCTCTGGTACCTCATGAACAGCCAAGGCAACTGAACTTTTTCTAGACTCACGCTCGGCTGGCATTTGATTGACTTACTTGCTACGCGCCAAGATATTTGAATGATTCACAGCTGTTGATTCGAAAACTAACTACTTGGTAAATCTACGTATATACTTAAGCAATAAGGCACGAGGGGGTGTGGTATATGGCCAATATACAATGGCCAAGGGCTGTTCTTAGCACGACGCAACGCGGTGTGCCTGGATACAACCCTTAGCCGTGGTATGTTGGCCATATACCACAAACACCTGAGTTGTTTTATTGCTATTATAAACTGGTTGCCAACGTAATTAGAGTAGTCAAAATAAATATTTTGTCATACCCATGGTATACAGTCTGATATACCACGGATGTCAGCCAATCAGCATTCAGGGCTCGAACCACCCAGTTTATAATTAACAAAAGATACATTCCATGATGTGTTTCTTCTTTCTACGTTTTAAGATTTTCCAACACATCAGACGACTGTTTGTAAAAATGATCAAAGTTAGCTAGCTATCAACTTTGACAACTGAAGACAACTGAATGACATTTTTTACTACTGACATATAGCACATTACCCACGTTGATGACGTCTGTCATGTTTATCGCCAAACGGCTGCAAACTCATTGGGTTTATTTCTTGCAAAAACGAATATCACAAACCTTAAATAATGGTATGCTGTTCAGGTCAATAATAAAATAAAAGTTCTGTGCAGTCAAATTAAATAAAGTTTCTAGTTGTAATGGAGCAGGTTGAGAGCTTCAAGTTCCTTGCTGTCCACATCAACAACAAACTAGAATGGTCCAAACACACCAAGACAGTCGTGAAGAGGGCACGACAAAGCCTATTCCCCCTCAGGAAACTAAAAAGATTTGGCATGGGTCCTGAGATCCTCAAAAGGTTCTACAGCTGCAACATCGAGAGCATCCTGACTGGTTGCATCACTGCCTGGTACGGCAATTGCTCTGCCTCTGACTGCGAGGCACTACAGAGGGTAGTGCGTATGGCCCAGTACATCACTGGGGCTAAGCTGCCTGCCATCCAGGACCTCTACACCAGGCGGTGTCAGAGGAAGGCCCTAAAAATTGTCAAAGACCCCAGCCACCCCAGTCATGGACTGTCTCTACTACCGCATGGCAAGCGGTACCGGAGTGCCAAGTCTAGGACCAAAACGCTTCTCAACAGTTTTTACCCCCAAGCCATAAGACTCCTGAACAGGTAATCAAATGGCTACCCGGACTATTTGCATTGTGTGCCCCCCCCAACACCTCTTTTTACGCTTCTTCTACTCTCTGTTTATCATATATGCATAGTCACTTTAACTATACATTCATGTACATACTACCTCAATTGGGAAGACCAACCAGTGCTCCAGCACATTGGCTAACCGGGCTATCTATCTGCATTGTGTCCCGCCACCCACCACCCACCACCCGCCAACCCCTCTGTTACGCTACTGCTACTCTCTGTTCATCATATATGCATAGTCACTTTAACCATAGCTACATGTACATACTACCTAAATCAGCCTGACTAACCGGTGTCTGTATGTAGCCTCGCTACTTTTATAGCCTCGCTACTGTATATAGCCTCGCTACTGTATACAGCCTGTCTTTTTACTGTTGTTTTATTTCTTTACTTACCTATTGTTCACCTTTTTACCTTTTTTGCACTATTGGTTAGAGCCTGTAAGTAAGCATTTCACTGTAAGGCCTACACCTGTTGTATTCGGCGCACGTGACAAATAAACTTTGATTTGATTTGATTAGTCGCACAACTACTTTACCAATATTGTGTTGCCCTCAATCATATAAATCATTGAATTTACTGTGTGCTGGTAATGTAACGTATTCATTCGTTTTTTTTGTAATCAGTTACTTTTAACAGATTATATGTAATCTCTGTTACTCCCCAACCCTGGGTATTAATTAATGAATGATTGCATTTCATTACCCACCTTCTGATATCAAGAGCTATCTTGATCCCCCACCTATGAATGTAAAGCAATATTCTATCTATCTTTTGAAAGAGGTTACATACTTGCAGTATAACCTTGGCGAGGTGAAAATAGCTGACCTTTGAAACCTCTCTAGGAGAATTGAGTCTCCATGGAGCCAGGTGTTGATATTTAGTCACTAAAGAGTGATGGAGAGGAGGAACAATTGAGGGATGGAGAGCTGTACAGAAGGAGACGTGGAGAGAGTGAGCAAAAAGGATACATATCTACACAGACATGTTCTGAGGGATGACAAGCATTGCTCCTGGTCTGTGCATTACACACGATCTCTCCCTCTCCCCCTCCCTCCCCCTCTTCTGTGATGTGCCATTAAGGAAGTTGGCTGTTCTGAGTGCTTAAATAGACTGGACATTGTTAATCTCAATCTGTCTCTTATCTCCCGTTCCAGGCGAGGAGGAGAATTAGCAGCCTTCACTCCCCTGCTCAGCCTCTCCTTTCGCCCCAGCCATCGCTCCTCATTACCGCATCTTGGAGCCGTGTGGCCCGCCTCGATACCACAGACCACGAACAGCTCGTTAGGCCACAATTAATATTTTGTAATTTGCCTGACGGATGATACTGTATGTGCACTCATTGCCACCAATGATTCCGTGACAGTAAGTCAGGGAATTACTTTTCTGATAAGGAGAACAGTGGATGGGTAACTGATCACTGAGCATACTGTAGTGGTCAGCAATTGTGCAACTCGGGTTACCCAGACCGTAAGCAAACTTGCTCCAATAGGCTTTACACTTGCGTGAGATTGTATTGAGCCTACCTAGGTAAGAGTCATTGCAATACAAAAATACCAACTGTGTGATTTTTGAATGTTGTTTAGTTATGTGAGCAAGGAACGACACACACTGACATTACTATATCGGCTTGACTGAGCCACTATAGGCAAGCATTTTAGTCAAATATCTGTCACCTAAAATATCAAATAGGTGTAGCTTACAATAATTCAGTACACAATGCAGAAACCAAAATACAGTTTGGACAAAAACAGCAGATAAATAAATAATGAGGGTGGAGGAGGGAAAAATGAGTGGACAGAGGTGAAAGAAGATGAAAACGCCCACTCAGCTTCTCTCCGAAAGGTTTTTATCCCCCTTTCTCTTTTCAATTAAAGATACGTCCCTAGCCTCGTCTCAGGAGAATGACACTTCAGCCTATCCCGGGTCCATCTGATTGCAATTTCAGTATTGCAATTTTCATGCAATTTTTTACTAATTATCTCCAGCATGTAATCTCTGGTTACACGCCGGAAATCACAAGATAGTATTCTTGATATTGAGCAGCGTCTTTTCTGCCTGATATGGGTAGCATTCAGGGGCAGGGTAGTGTTTAAATAAGACTTGTAAAAGAGGTAATACTGTTATTTTCTTATGAATATTAAAAATGTAGGCATCACAACAGAGTTCTAGAACAAGTCTACAAGTTAAAGATGCAACTTTGAGTAGCCATAATCACCTGGCCTCCAACCCCTTTGATTCAGCAGAAGAGGCCCACTGTGGAAATTGTAAAGCAGTTGCATTGTGCTGTATGACTTTTCAGTACCAGCATTAAAGCGATGCTATTCAAAAACATTTCTTCACACTGGAGACAATGTTGGCCACAAAATGATTGAGTTCTGGAATGAACGTGAGCTTCCCTAAATTAAGAGAATGTAACAATTAAGAAATACTCACCAAATGTAGTACACATTCAGTCCCAAATGGAATGGGAAATAGCTGCATTCGACTCCTGTTCACAGTGAATGAAATGCTAACTTGTGTTTAATCCATATTGGCTCAACGTTTAAAGAACTAAACAGAGCACACATGATCCTTATTGCACCCAGTTCTAACATTGGAACACAGAAGATACCACAAAAACAACAAATAGCCATTTAGTGCTGCAAACGCTAGCCAAAGAGTCCATTTGTGTTGGCTGGCTGAATACAGGAGAAGGGAGGTCGCTATCAAGAGGCCATATTTAGGCTTTTTATGTGTAGGGTTTGCCTCTACTGCTAAACCACCTATGTTTACCCCAAAATCTACTTTTACATCCTCACTATGGGGAACAAAGGCTTAAAATGCTGTTACCCTAGAATAGACTATTCCTAGCAGTTTAACGTGACAGTGATGGGAGGGGGTGTGTCGGTTGTAACCAGAGGCAGTCAACAGTACCACTGTCTCTCTACCCAAATAAAATCTACAGACTATCAATAACATTTCAACTAACTATCTACTAATCTAAGCCCTAACTCTAACCTTAACCCTTAAGAAAGTATTTACTAAGTAAACTAAAGTGAAAAAACATAATCAAATCAAAAAGTAACAAGAAAATTACATAATAACGAGGCTATATACAGGGGTTACCGGTACCACAGGTTAGTCGAGATAATTTGTAAAGTGACTATGCATAGATAATAGTCCCCTTCCTCTGACACCGCCTAGTATACAGGTCCAGGATGTCAAGAAGCTTGGCCCCAGTGATGTACTGGGCCATACACACTACCCTCTGTAGCACCTTTGCCATAAAAAGAGGTGATGCAGCCACAAAAGATGCTCTCAGTAGCGCAGCTGTAGAATTTTTTGTTGATTAAGGGGCCATGTCAAATCTTTTCAGCAACCTGAGGAGGAAGATGAATTGTCATATTCTTCACAACTGTGTTGGTGTGCGTGGACCATGATAATTCCTTAGTGTTGTGGACACCAAAGAACTTCAAGCTCTCGACCCGCTCTACTACAGTCCTGTTGATGTGGATGGGGGCGTGCTCGTCCCTCTGTTTCTTGTAGTCCACGATCAGCTCCTTTGTCTTGCTGACATTGAGAGAGAGGTTGTTGTCCTGGCACTACACTGCCAGGTCACAGACCTCCTCCCTATAGGCGGTCTCATCGTCTTCATTGATTAGGCCAACCACCGTTGTGTTGTCAGCAAACTTAACAAGGGTGTTAGAGACGTGCACGTCCACGCAGTCGTGGGTGAACAGAGAGTACAGGAAGGGACTAAGCACGCACCCCTGAGGGTCCCCTGTGTTGAGGGTCAGCTTGACGGATGTGTTGTTGCCTACCCTTTCCACG
This sequence comes from Hucho hucho, assembly GCA_003317085.1. Lineage (NCBI taxonomy): Eukaryota > Metazoa > Chordata > Actinopteri > Salmoniformes > Salmonidae > Hucho > Hucho hucho. Next base: position 301,886 of record QNTS01001138.1, on the reverse strand, counting down.
GGCGGACGGACGGTCACGAAGTCCAGGATCCAGTTGCAGAAGGAGGGGTTCAGTCCAAGGGTCCTGAGCTTAGTGATGTTGTTGAAGGCTGAGCTATAGTAAATTAAAAGCATTCTCACATATGTTCCTATTGTCCAGCTGGGAAAGGGAAGTGTGGTGTGGAAATGAGATTGCATCATCTGTGGATCTGTTGGGGCAGTATGCGAATTGGAGTGGGTCCAGAGTGTCTGGGATGATGGTGTTGATGTGAGCAATGACCAGCCTTTCCAACATGTCATGGCGACAGATGTGATTGCTACAGGGCGATAGTCATTTAGACAGGTTACCTTGGTGTTCTTGGGCACAGGGACTATGGTGGTCTGCTTGAAACATGCAGTTAATACAGACTGGGCCAGGGAGAGGTTGAAAAAGTCAGTGAAGACACTTGCCAGCTGGTTAGCCCATGCTCTGAGTACACGTCCTGTTAATCTGTATGGCCCTGCAACCTTGTGAATGTTAACCTGTTTAAAGGTCTTACGCACTTTGGCTTCGGAGAGCGTGATCACACAGTAGTCCGGAACAGCTGGTACTCTCATGCATGGTTCAGTGCTGCTTGCCTCGAAGCGAGAATAAAAGGAATTTAGCTCGTCTGGTAGGCTTCACTTTGAAATCCATGAAAGTTTGCAAGCCCTGCCACATTTGACGAGCATCAGGGCCAGCATTGTAGGATTCGATCTTAGTCCTGTGCTGACGTTTTGACTGTTTGATGGATCATTGGAGGTCTTCGCAGGATTTCTTATTTGTGTCCGTATAAGTGTCCTGCCGCTTGAAATTAGTAGCTCTAGCCTTTAGCTCTGTGCGGATGTTGCCTGTAATCCATGGCTTCTTTTTGGGATCCATGGCTTTTGTTCCTGTCCATTCAGCCAGTAGGGTTCTTTGTCCATCGCACGGACATGAAGAGAGGGTTTTGTTTCATGATTAACAACTCATGGTGTGTTTGTGGTAACGTACAGGAACTCGTCCTTTTGTTAACTCGATCTGGAATACATCACTATCAAATGTTTACCACATTACCTCCAAAGATAATTTCTTGATGTGTATATTCGCCCCCTAGCCAAAACAGCGAAGGCTCTCAGGGTACTACACTGGACTATGTGCAAACTGTAAACCACATATCCTGAGGCAGCATTTATTGTAGATGTGCACTAATAAAGTAAATCTGAGGAATACGCTACCGAAATTCTATCAACACATCTCCTGTGCTATGTGCGCAACACGGAACCTGGGTCATTGCTACTCTCCCTTCCAGGACAGCTACAAGGCCCTCCCCCAACCTCCCCTTTGGCAAATCAGATCACATCTCGATTCTGCTCCATAAACAGGACTGTTCAACGTTAGTCTGACCAATCGGAATCTATGCTTCAAGATTGTTTTGATCACGTGGACTGGGAAATGTTCCAGGTCACCTCTGAGAATAATATTGATGTATACACTGATTTGGGGTTCATCAGAAAGTGCATAGAAGATGTTGTTCCCACTGTGATGATTAGAACCAAAAACTGTGGATAGATGTCAGCATTCACACAAAACTGAAAGTGCGAACCATTGCATTTAACCATAGCACGGTAACAGGGAACATGGGCATATAACAAAAGACCAGCTACGTCCTCTGTAAGGCAATCAAATGAGAAAAATTACAGTACAGGGACAAAGGGGAGTCACAATTCAATGGCACAGACAAGAGACTCCATACAATCATGGATTATAAAGGGAAAACAAGCCCCTTTGCGGACACCGATGCCTCACTCCCTGACGAGCTATACACCTTCTCCCGCTTCAAGGAAAACAACATTGAGCCGCCAACGTGGGCCCCCGACGCTGTGTGCTCTCGTTCGCCGTGGCCGTCAAGAGTAAGTGATTTAAGCGTGTTAAGCCCAGATTGCATCCCAAGCCAGGCCCTCACAGCATGTACAGACCAGCTGGCCGGAGTGTTTACGAGCATATGCAATCTCTGTTGTCCCCACTTGCTTCAAGATGTCCACCATTGTTCCTGTACCCAAGAAAGTGAAGGTAACTGTATTAAATGACTATTGCCACGTAGCACTTACTTCTGTCAATCAGAAGTGCTTTGAGAGGCTCGTAAATTCTTCAGCGTTTCAACACCGTTTCAGGAGTGGGGGGGGGGGGATGCTATGCTCACATATGTAATTGTTTTAAGATGGTCATAATATGGGTCATTTAGCTATTTGATACTGAATTTTAGGACACATTTAGGTATAAAAAGAAATATATGGCCTCCCGAGTGGCGCGGTGGTCTAAGGCACTGCATCGCAGCGTTGCGGCGTCACTACAGCCTGGGGTTCGATGTTTGGTTATAAATATACTTATGTACCAAAAGTAAATGTATAAATCATTTCAAATTCCCTATATTAAGCAAGCCAGACGGCATCATTTATTTTTTTATTTAGAGATAGCCAGGGGCACACTCCAACACTCAGACATAATTTACAAACGAAGCATGTGTATATAGGGAGTCTGCCAGATCAGAGGCAATAGGGATGAGCAGGAATGTTCGCTTGATAAATGCGTGAATTGGACCATTTTCCTGTCCTGCTAAGCATTCAAAATGTAAGGAGTACTTTTGTGTGTCAAGGATAATGTATGGAGCAAAAACTACATTACTTTCATTGGGAATGTTGCGAAGTAAAAGTTGACAAAAACATGAACAGAAAAGTAATGTACAGACACCCCAAATAACTACTTAAGTAGTACTAAAATATTTTTACTTAAGTACTTTACACCACTGTATGGCGGGAACTAGGTGGAGCTGTTGCTTACACATACCCCGTTGTCTCATATTCATGAAGAGGAGGGACCAGCGGTAGAGGGAAGGGAACTTCCCAGAATGAAACACATATCCAGTCTTCTCCAGTCTACACAAGTGCCTAGCCATGGGGGGCTAGGGTTTGTTTCTGGACAGGGCCATAGTGAACTATATCAAACCTTTCTCCTCATAGGGTTTTGTATTCATGGGACTTGAAAAATATATATATTGTTATCTTGAACATGGTTTCTTTCTTACACATGTTCACATAGAGGTAATCTCAAGTAGACAAATAATGACTAAATAGGTCAGTTTGAAGTACAGTATATACCATTCTCTTGATCAATTTTGGTTCCAGTCCATACCACCTTGTTATCCAGTTAAGGGTTTGCCAACAGTGCATAGCTTTCCATTTATATTTTAATTTCAACCAAGCTTGAGTGTAAGTACTTTAAAAAAAAAAAAGACTGAAAGTTATTGATGAGTCGGTGAACATGATATCTTAGGGAACAGTCTGTTTAAAGGGGGATTGGTGAAAATAAAATTATATTAAACTATTTACGAAACTGTGTCAGAAATGTGGTCATAACTTGTCATCTTCCAAGTAAAGGTTTGACTAGATGGTGGAAAATATGTATACATTTCATGTGTATAGGCATTAATATACATTTTCATCCCACTCAGAAATGTATATTCAATTTGATATGGCAAAGATCTGAACAAACTGACATCAAAGCCCACAAGATTTGAGGAATGTAAGACTTTATCCCACTCTGAAATATCCTTTAGATTTGTGATGGCAAAGCTCACAACAAATTGACATCAAAGTCCTACAAGTAAGTATAGAAAAACAGCATTTCACCCCAGAAACCATTTCAAACCAACCGCCCTCTGATCTCGTCCAATGAATACTCCATGTCATGAAAATTTTATGACCAAACATTTGCAGAGTCCTCTGAGGTATCAAAAATATAAATGAATGTGACTTGAATATCACAAGTGGATGGAAGGAGATGGTAAAATCAAATAAATGAGTGTTTATTACTTTAACGCTCAGGTGTGTAAGAAAGATGGAGAGACTGAGATATTAAAGTGGAACTGACAGCATTTTAGCCACATTAAATAGAATAAAATATATTTTCATATGCACCCCTAGAGGTGAAAGAAACACACACCTATTTAGGCGAGGTGCTGGCTAGCGGAGTAAAGGCGCACACTCTAGGAGCTCAGATGCAAAAATGTTTATGTCCAACGTTTCGACAGACAAGCTGCCTTCATCAGGGTATAATGACAAACACTGCGGGGTGACTCATTCACACAGGTGTCTGTAATCATGGCCGGGTGTGGCCTGATATCATTGGTTATTTCTCATATATTAAAATTGCATTCAAAAAACAAATGGATAGCGCACGATCATAGATACAATTTGGCTACATAAGGCTACAAACATTTACAATAGCAAAATCACAATAATCACAAGAACGGCTTCAGATCAAAGTCTACGTTGAGACCGAAGGAAGCAAGGGTCTTTTGATTACAGATCCAGGTAGACTCTCGTTTTAACAATAAATTGTCGAGGTTACCCCCTCTCCTAGGGAGGGTGACATGTTCGATGCCAATATAACGTAGAGACGAAATCGAGTGGTTTGCTTCCAAAAAGTGGGCCGCAACTGAGTAAACAGAGTCATATGCACCCCTATGCAGAATATGACACAAAAAAAGAAAATCTGACAAGTGAGCAGTTAGATATGGTCATTTTCACGTTTTCATAAATTCGTACAATGTTTGGGAATTATGTATACTAAGGCATTTGTGAAAATACTATTGCAATATAGAGTGGGAAAGTGAGAGCGTGACTTTAGATCAATTGAACGCATTCGCCAAAAGCCCAAAATACACATGATTGTATTTCTGAAAAAATGTAAAGACCACAGGACTTCTCTTACATTTGGGAACCTTACAGTCCTATTGATCAAACAACCATGAAAAGGTAGGCTCTCTCTCCCTCAGTTATGCACATGAACAACAACTAATGCTAGCCAGAGCAAGATGAGCTAAAGATGAGCTAAAATATAACTAGGGAACGTTAGATAAACACTCTAAAACCTTTTAAGCTAGTTGGCTGTCAAAATTGCACTGATAAACGTTGGGGAATTATAGCCTACTCATCGTTCTGCAGCTTGCCTGCCAATGTATGCTTGTCCCAACCGAGCACCCAAGCTAACTGGGGTAAACTTCAGCGGGTGTTGCATGTTCGTAAATTCATCATTTATTTTGCGCTCTGGCACACTCAGATGAGAGTGCTCTGAAATCGGAATAGATAGCCAGAGTGAATTTGAGAATGGAAGAGATACGATAACTGGAAAACAGTTGTTCAAGTTCTTGCTAACTAACCACATGACACCTGCATCTTTAGCTGTTCATAGCAACCGAATAACAATATGCGAAAAACAATATGGGGGGAAAAAGTCAGTCACTCACCCACTCCTCCAATGGCATGACATGGCATCCTCCTAGCAATTAGCCAGCTAGCTATTTAGCTAACGTTAGGCTCCATGTTTTTAGCACTCCACAAATGTCTTGTTAACAAACTATGGTTTTGGCAAGTCAGTTAAGACATCTACTTTGTGCATAACACAAGTAATTTTTCCAACAATTGTTTACAGAAAGATTATTTCACTTATAATTCACTGTATCACAATTCCAGTGGGTCAGAAGTTCACATACAATAAGTTGACTGTGCCTTTAAACAGCTTGGAAAATTCCAGAAAATGATGTCATGGCTTTAGAAGCTTCTGATAGGCTAATTGACATAATATGAGTCAATTGGAGTTGTACCTGTGGATGTACAGTTGAAGTTGGAAGGATTCTCTTTCTAAACCCAAAATGCAAATCATTTCACCATCCATGATAGATGAAGTAGAGTAGAGTCAGGACGAGGCTGGACAATCATGGGTGGCTTGACCCGGGTGTTGATGAGAGAGAGAGAGAGAGAGAGAGAGTGTTCCTTGCCTGGTTCTCTGGGCTAAAAACGGTAATATGTATGGACAGGATCCATGACAGACATAATGACATTTCAACAACCTATGAAAACCAAGGACAGAGGGTGAGCAAGCAGAAATATTATAATATTTACATAAAGTGAGGATGTGGATGATATTGTTCTCCCCAAAATGCTTTGTTTGTAAATGGTGTCTGAGTGTTGGAATGTGCCCCTGAAAATCCATAAATAAAAAAAACAAGGAAACCGTGCCGTCTAGTTTGCTTAATATAAGGAATTTGAAGTGCTTTATACTTGTACTTTTACTTTTGATACATAAGTACATTTTAGCAACTCCATTTGCTTTTGATACTGAAGTACATTTAAAACCAAATACCTTTAGACTTTTACTCAAGTAGTATTTTACCGGGTGACTTTCACTATTACTTGAGTCATTTTCTATTATGTTATCTTTACTTTTACTCAAATATGACAATTGGTTACTTTTTCCACCAATGCCTCTATCTGACCAGCTGGTCATAATTCGGACCACTATATTATGTGCTATATGGTCATAGTTAAGAGGTCATCATAACTTGGTAATGGCTACCTGACTGCAATTTATTACTTACTGTAAGAAGTATTGCAGAGGATGAAGTTGGATATTGGAAACATTGTTCATTGCATTTCTATTTGTTTACACAGGCACCAATAAAAGTTCAAATCTGCAACATATTATTATTATTATTTCAAATAGATACATAAATGGCAAAAACAAATCTACGTCACAACTTGTTGCACATACAGTAATTGTTTAATAATTTACCCACAGACATTACATGCATAGAAGACTGGGACACCGAGTATATAACACAGAGCCCATTGTTTTATTTTGTTAATGATTATTCAGAGTGGTGTGAAAAGGTAGGACCTCTGAGCACAGAAGGGAATCTGGAGCGTAGTGGCCCTCTTGAAGAGTGGTGTGATTGGTCAGATCTGCAGTGAAGAGAATCAGCGCATTACAACTTTATCAATTTGAGAAAACTAAAAGTATTTACATGGTACTAGTTGAAGTTTCTGGCAATAATAGCTTAGAGAAAAAGAGCAACTTGTCCATATAAATACTTTGCGTCTTCCTTCACCACGGTGGCCAGGGGCATAGAGTATGTTAGGACATTCCATAGGGCTCGTAACATGTCTTTTTTGGTTACTACATGATGCCATATGTGTTATTTCATAGTTTTGATGTCTTCACTACTATTCTACAATGTAGAAAATAGTAAAAAGAAAGAAAAACCCTTGAATGAGTAGGTGTGTTCAAACTTTTGACTGGTACTGTATATTTTTTTATAAAAAAATATCCTCACCGAGCTAAAGGCTAGAGCTGGACACAAATGCGAACGCTTATAAAAAATCATGCTACGCCCTCCAATGAACCATCGAACAGCAAAGCGTCAATAGAGGGTCAACGTCGAATCCTACTGCACCAGCTCTCACACTGGTCGGATGTGGCAGGGCTTGCAAACTATCACGGATTACAAAGGAAAACCCAGCCGCAAGCTGTTCAGTGATGCGAATCTACCAGACGGGCTAAATGCCTTCAATGCTCGCTTTGAGCTAGCAAGACTGAAACATGCATGAGAGCACCAGCTGTTCCAGACGACTGTGTGATCGTGCGCTCCGTAGCCGGTGTGAGTAAGACCTCCAAACAGGTTAACATTCACAAGGCCGCAGGGCCAGACGGATTACTAGGACGCGTACTCTCAGCATGCGCTGACCAACTGTGAAATGTATTCACTGACATTTTCAACTTCTCCCTGATCCATTTTGTAATACCTGCAGTACCTTCAGAAACTGTTACAGCCTGAATTTAAAATTGATTAAATTTAGATTTTGTGTCACTAGGCTACACACAAAATACATTTCTATGAATTAATTAAAAATGAAAAGCTGAAATTTCTTAAGCCAATATGTATTCACAACCTTTGTTATTTTAAGTCTAAATAAGTTCAGGAATATAAATGAGATTAACAAGTCAATAATTTGCATGAAGTCACTCTGTGTGTAGTAATAGTGTTTCACATGATTTTTGACTGACTACCTCATCTCTGTACCTGCAAGGTCCCTCAGTCTAGCAGTGAATTTCAAACACACATTCAGCCACAAAGACCGTGAAGGTTTTCCAATGCCTCGCAAAGAAGGGCACCTATTGGTAGATGGGTAAAAAAAGAAAGCAGACATTAAATATCAAAATAAGTATTTTGAAGTTATTAATTTCACTTTGGATGGTGTATCAATACACCCAGTACATAGACAGGCATTCTTCCTAATTCAGTTGCTAGAGTGGAAGAAAACCGCTCATGGATTTCACCATAAGGCCAATCGTGACTTTAAAACATTTACAGAGTTTAATGGCTGTGATAGGAGAAAACAGAGGATTAATCAACAACATTGTAGTTACTCCACAATACTAACCTAAATGACAGAGTGAAAAGAAGGAAGCTTGTACAGAATAAACACATTTCAAAACATGCATCCTGTTTGCAATAAGGCACCAAAGTAATACTTAAAAAAATGTAGCAAAGAAATGTACTTGAATGTATGTCCTGAATACAAAGTGTTATGTTTGGGGCCAAATCTAACACATCACTGAGTACCACTGTCCATATTTTCAAGCATGGTGATGACTGCATCATGTTATGGGTTTGCGTTCATTGTAGAGCTAACAGGCAAAATCCTAGAGAAAAACTAGATTCAGTCTGCTTTCTAATAGACACTGGGAGACAAATTCACCTTTCAGCAGGACAATAACCTAAAACACAAGGCCAAAGACACACTGGAGTTGCTTACCAAGATGACATTGAATGTTCCTGAGTGGCGTAGTTACAATTATCTATGGCAAGACTTGAAAAGGACTGTCTAGCAATGATCAACAACCAACTTCACAGAACTTGAAGGCTAAAAGAATAATGTGCAAATATTGCACAATCCAGGTTTGCAAAGCTCTTTGAGACTTCCCCAGATAGACTCTCAAATGTAATCGCTGCCAAAGGTGATTCTAACATGTATTGACTCAATGGTGTAAATACTTATCAAAATAAGATACTTCTGTATTTCATTTTCAATATGTTTGCAAACATAAAAAAAGAAAAAACTTTGTCATTATGGGATATTGTGAGTAGATGGGTGAGAAAAAAATGTGGAATAAGTCAAAAGATATGAATACTTTCTGAATGTACTGTACATCTTTCAAGCAGACCACCATAGAACGCTAAGGTAACCAGTCTAAATGACTATCGCTCTGTAGCACTCACATGAAATGCTTTAAAAGGCTAGTCATGTCTCACATAAACACCATCTTCCCAGATACCCTGGACCCAGTCCAATTCACGTACCGCCCCAACAGATCCACAGATGACACAATATCTATTGCACTCCATACTGCTCTTTCCCATCTGGACAAAAGAGAGACTCCTAGGAGAGACTGCTTTTCACTGACTTCAGCTCAGCGTTCAACATCATAGTGCCCTCCAAGCTCATCACTAAACTAAGGACCATGGGATAAAACACCTCACTCTGCAACTGGATCCTGGACTTCCTGACGGGTCGCCCCAGTATGGTCCCTGACGGGTCGCCCCCAGTATTCAACAACACATCCGCCACATTGACCCTCAACATGGGGGCCCCTCAGGGGTGCATGCTTAGTCCCCTCCTTTTCTCCCTGTTCACCCACGACTGTGTGGCCGCGCACGACTCCAACACCATCATTACGTTTGGAGACGACACAGCAGTGGTAGGCCTGATCACTGATGGTGATGACAGTGGTGCCAGGACAACAACCTCTCTCACAATGTCAGCAAGAGCTGATCTTACTTCCTCGGTGTCCACATCACTAAGGAATCATCATGGTCCACACACACCAATGCAGTCATGAAGAGGGTACAACAACACCTCTTCCCCTCAGGAGGCTGAAATGATTTGGCATTGGCCCTCAGTTTCTCAAAAAGTTCTACAGCTGCACCATTGAGATCATCTTGACTGGCTGCAGCTTGGTATAGCAACTGCTTGGCATCCGACTATAAAGCGCTACAGAGGTTAGTCCGTACATGCCAGTACATCATTGGACCCATTTCCCTGCAATCCAGGACCTCTATACCAGGCAGTGTCAGAGGAATGCCCTGAAAATTGTCAAAGACTCTATACGCCCAAGTCAGAGACTGTTCTCTCTGCTACTGCCATGACAAGTGGTACCGGTGCACCAAGTCTGGAACCAACAGGACCCTGAACATCTTCTACCCTCAACCCATAAGACTGCTAAATAGTTTGTTAAATAGCTGAGCTACTAGCATGCCCCTGTGTCCCATGTAAGCATATTCTGGTATTTCTGTGTGTGTGTGCTCGCGTCCGTGTGTGCTTGCATGCATGTGTGTGTTTGTGTGTGTGTGCAGGTATATGCTTGTGTATGAATGTGTGACAGTAAGGGAGAGAAAGAGTTGAAAAACTTTGAAAACATAGATAGCAAAAAGAACTTGCAGTGCAACAGCAAAGCAGATTTCTCCTTCCCCTCCTGTGGTGGTCACAAGATAATTTCAATAAAATAGTGTGGTGAGGCAAAGAATGTACTTTGCATGCCACCCTCATCAAAAAGATGCCTCGGTGACCCAACACAAAAACATGGACGATTAAAAACCCTGCTTCTGTCCCTGGCAGCTGTTCTCACTCGTGTTCTCATCTGCGGAGGTCAGGCCACCACGACCCCTGGGCTGGCCAGGTGCCCTCGGGCATGGGCCGCTTTGCCGCCTGTTGCTCAACCATACGCTCAGATGAATAGTATTGGCTGCTTCCAGGCGTTTGATCTATCGGCCCTGTTTTGTGAGAACAAGAAGCACTCATGCCTCAGCCAATTTTGTTCAACACCAAGCCTGCTCTGAAACAACGGCTGTTAAACTCCCCCGGGTTTCAGGTACAGGGAAGCCAGAGAGAACCCTTAACAGAACTGCATCAATGGTTTCCAACACCCAGTAGGAATAATGCTCTTATAAACATTAAAATGGATTATTGTGCAATGTCCAAGTAAAGAAATGGCTTTGACAATGGGTTAAGTCTCCAATGAGGGAATAATGATTTGGTCTCTCTCTCGCTCTCTCCTATCTCACCCTCTCTCCCTCAGATTTATAGGGCCAATAAATCTTGGTACTAAAATATCTAATAATAGGAAATGGTTGTTGTGTTGGGGTTGTCATTTGATCCTGTGAGTATCAAATGGAGTTGGCAAGGCCCTTTATAGCAGCTGGGAAGACACAGTTAAATAGTGAGCTACTGCTGGATTATTAATTACACTCTGTGCTGTGCATATTGGCCTTCATGGCCTGCCAGTTCAGTGATGATGGAATTCAGTTGTAACCCTACAACATAAAATTGCATAACTCATATTTTCCTCGCAAGCAAGAATAGATTGTCCTAGATACTGTTTGTTGACTTTTTGCATGGATCTTCAATTATTTTCACTGGAGAAATTGCAATTTGATTCCACCTTCTTTTAACTGCATAAAATATCTAGAAATATACATTTGTCTATCTATTTAGGTCAGTGTAATGACCGCAACATTTTAAACAAATCCTAATTCACTTTAAACAAATCCTAACTGTACATTGACATTTTTGAACAAGCAATGTACCCTTGATCATTGAAAAAGCATTTATATTGTTTGCCATTAACGGTAATTTGCTAAGATGCATCATATTTAATCATTGCATATTACTGTGTGTCTATCCATCTCTAACAATTTCCATCTCTAATTTCTCTTCACTCCTCTGACCATCTAATCCATCTACTTTATGTAAACCATGAAACCGTGATAATGCTTTTCGATTCCATTCCGTCCTTTGATGTCTCTCAAATAGCTCACGTTTTACAAGCCTTATAACTCAAACATTATTGTGCCCCCATATGGTGTGGAATGGTGACCTGAGTGGAAATCTTTGGAATGGCAGTGGACTATATTACAATGACCACATTTGAAATTACACAACATAATTACAAATTTGGATATACAGT